>JAVYIG010003597.1:0-189513 GCA_035222895.1 Strongylocentrotus droebachiensis | reverse complement strand
TGCACACATTACGTAAGGCCTTCTAGTAAAGTGAAGTCCACTCTCGGGTATCGATATCACCTGACATCGTGAAATATAGACTGCCGTAGGCTATCAAATTCTCCATGCTACGAATGGTGTTTTTAGAACATTGTGTTTCTTCCTTTCAATGGTTTAACTCCTCTTCCATGTGAATTTCTTGCCTAAACTTTTCAGCATTTTAAAAACTTCTAGTCTGTACTGTTTAATGACGGTAAAATAGACCAGAGAGTTAGACCAGGTTGTACACAATAATATATACAAGATAGTCACTTGAGCTTGCCGTGAAACTTGGCGACCGAAAATCGGTTCCACGATTTCCGAAATCGTATAAGGAATCCAGCATATGAAATATGAACCTGTAATTGCAATCACAAACGTTACCGATCTCAATTTCTTTTTCCTTGCTGCTAATGCCCGCATTGCTATTTGGTAATCGTTTTTCATAACCTGATCTTTACACAAAATCGTAGATACAGACGGGTTGATACGATTGTAGAACTTTCGGATCCGGAATACAGATTCTTCCTGTCGAGCCATATCGTTGGTGTGTCTCCAGGCAGTTCGGACTACGATCAAGTAGAGTACCGTGATGATAACCGCCTGAGCCCAGATCGAGATGGTGTAATTTAAAATGGTTATTGGTAAGAAGTCTTTATCGGTTGAGTCCATGATGCACATCCCGAATTGTCGAAAACGGACGATGTCAAAAGAGCCTCCTGCGAATTCCATCTCGAGAAGGCCAATGATAACGAAACTGCAACACATCGATACAACGACTGCAACACAACGTCGTCGAGTTACAATGGACGGATATCGAAGGGGTCGGATTATTAGGATAAACCTGTCGATGTTGAGTAGTGTCACTGTTGCTGCCGAAAAGGACGGCACGATTCCCGCAAGGGATCCAATCGCTTTACAAGCTACTTCCCCATAAAACCAGTACCCCGATAGAGAAGGTTTGATCATAAGGATAAGTATAAACGTGACCATCAGATCAAAGATGGCGAGGGCGATATAAAAGACTTTCGAAGTTTCTGCCAAATAATTCAGCCTAGGTATAACGATAAAATTGATGGTGTTGCAAGAAATAGAAAGTACCGTGCATACAACAAGAAACCAGGCTGCAGGGATCGGACGAATATGTTCCCAGGATTCGGTACCGGCTGCCGATTCTGTCGCATACATGATTGATGGTTGATATAAGGCTTCTTTTTGTCAAGATCTGCCAAAGTCTACATCAATCAGGACATCAGAGGGTCCACAGAAAAGACAGATCTTGGGCTACGAGGAAAGCTCACTTAAAGAACTAAATGGATTGGCTTCCATGCATGGACTCACGTTGTTTGGCTTTATCTCTAAGCCTTGTTTGCTCGAGATTGGTTAAGACACATTGTGTAGTGACTGCAAGCCTTCATCTAGATCTGTGTCATAATGCTTTGAATCCAGTAGAGTTGAAAACATCGGTATAATCTTTATGCTTTAAATAGCTCACGTTTGATTAGTTATTCGGGATTGATCAGTTTTGATGATTACTTTCTGCTTCATTAAGATCAGGCCGTGAATGAAATGGGATAATTTTTGGGAAATATATTTAAGGTAAACTCACAAATCTGACAGGCTACTTTTGATTACATGTCACTGTTAATTGCATTGCTGCTTGCCCTTTTAACGAAGGGAACGTGGAAAAAGCAATATAATTTTTACCCTTTTCAACCATCCCTCCGATTGCAATCCACACGTAACTGCCAAGTGCAAATACAGTCAATACAAAAACTCTTTAAGCCATTCATGATGGTCTTTGTCACGCAATGTCATTCATCGAGTCACCTAAATTTGAAAACCTAATGATCCTGTCAGAAATAGGTGTCGGGTAGAAGAAAAGAATTCCTTGCTCACATATATTTTGATCACGACTTCAAATTCTAAGGACCATTCTGATTCTTGACAAGAAAAAAAGGCTCATCTTGGTACCCTAATGCTCGATGAAGTATAAGGATGATGACCGAAATAATTATCAATGGAAGAATCCAGATGTCACGTTTGTCATGACTTTTAAACAAAGCTAAATTTTGTATGTTTTTCCCCTTGAAGATTTGGTTTCATATCTTATTTTATGTCACAGGAACAAATGTTGGGTCTCACCTGGTACATCACCATTATCCACAGGCATTCCTTAAAGATAACTTTACTCATCTGTTTCTATGTCATAGTTCGCATACACGGGACTTCTTAGTCTTTTGGATTCGGAATTTATGATGAAGGTTGGTGTTGTTCTTGTAAAGTGACTAGAGGGTACCCACATTACGTAAGGCCTTCTAGTAAAGTGACGTTCACTCTCGGGTATCAAGAAACCTGACATCGTTGAATATAGACTGCCGAAGGCTGTGAAATTTCCCATGCCACGAATGATGTTTTTAGAACATTATGTTTCTTCCTTTCAGTGGTTCAACCCCTCTTCTATTTGAATTTCATGACCACATTTTTCAGCAGTTTAAAAACCTCTTGTCTGTACTGTTTAATGATGATAAAATACACCACAGAGTTGGACCAGGTTGTACACACTAATATATATAAGAAAGTCACTTTAACTGGAAGTGAAACTGGACGACCAAACATCGGTTCTGCGATTTCCGAAATCGTATAGGGAATCCAGCATATGAAATCTCTTGTCTGTACTGTTTAATGATGATAAAATACACCACAGAGTTGGACCAGGTTGTACACACTAATATATATAAGAAAGTCACTTTAACTGGAAGTGAAACCGGACGACCAAACATCGGTTCTGCGATTTCCGAAATCGTATAGGGAATCCAGCATATGAAATATGAACCGGTAATTGCAATGACAAAAGTTACCGATTTGAGAACTTTCTTTTTCCTTGCTGCTAATGCCCGCATTGCTATTTGGTAATCGTTTTTCATAACTTGATCTTGACACGAAATCGTAGGCAAAGACGGGTTGATACGATTGGAGAACTTTCGAAGGCGGAATACAGCTTCTTCACGTCGAGCCATATCGTTGGTGTGTCTCCAGGCAGTTCGGATTACGATCAAGTAGAGTACCGTAATGATAACCGCTTGAGCCCAGAACGAGATGGTATAATTAAAAATGGTTATTGGTAAGAAATCTTTATCCGTTGAGTCCATGAGGCACATCCCGAATTCTTGAAAGCGGACGATATCAAAGGAGTCTCCTGCGAATTCGAACTCGAAAAGGCCAATGATGACGAAGCTGCAACACGTCGATACTAACACAGCAACACAACGTCGCCGAGTTACAATGGACGGATATCGAAGGGGTCTGATAATTAGGATAAACCTTTTGATGTTGAGCAGTGTCACCGTTGCTGATGAAAAGGCTTGCTCCATTACCGCAAGGAATCCAATCGCTTTGCAAGCTACTTCACCATAAAACCAGTACCCCGATAGAGAAGGTTCGATCATAAAGATTAGCATAAACGTGCCCATAAGATCAAAGATGGCGAGAGCGATATAAAAGACTTTCGAAGTGTCTGCCAAATCATTCAGCCTAGGAATAACGATAAGGTTGATGGTGTTGCAAGAAATAGAAAGTACCGTGCATATAACAAGAAACCAGGCTGCAGGGATCGGTTGAATATGTTCCCAGGATTCGGTGTCGGCTGCAGATTCTGTCGCAGACATGATGTGCATGATTGGTTGACTGGTGCATGATTGGTTGAGGGTCCACAGAAACCTTACTTAAAGAACTAAATGGATTTTTTGGGTTGACTCTGTCTATGCTCAGTTTGCTCGACATTGGTTAAAACACATTGCGTACTGACTGCAAGCCTCCATCTAGACCCTGTGTCATATTGCTTTGAAGTCAGTAGCGTTGAAAATTTCGGTACAACCGCTAGGATAAAAAAGCTCAAATTTGATAGTCATTCTGGATCGATCAGTTTTAATGATTACTTTCTGCCTCATAAAGATGGGATACCTGTCACCGGTTCTAGGACAATTACCCCCTGGGCAATCACCCCCCGGAAAATTACCCCCCGGAAAACTACCCCCCACGGACAATTACCCCCCGGAAAATTACCCCCCGGAGAATTACCCCCCGAGGACAATAACCCCCTAAGGACAATTACCCCCCGGAAATTTACCCCCCGGAGAATTACCCCCCGAGGACAATAACCCCCCAAGGACAATTACCCCCCGGAAATTTACCCCCCGGAAAACTACCCCCCGAGGACAACTACCCCCGAGGACAATTACCCCCCGGAGAATTACCCCCCGAGGACAATTACCCCCCAAGGACAATTACCCCCGGAAAACTACCCCCCGAGGACAACTACCCCCGAGGACAATTACCCCCCGGAAAACTACCCCCGAGGACAACTACCCCCGAGGACAATTACCCCCGAGGACAATTACCCCCCAAGGACAATTACCCCCCGGAAAACAACCCCCCGAGGACAATTACCCCCAAGGACAATTACCCCGCGGAAAACTACCCCCTGAGGAATTACCCCCCGAGGACAATTACCCGCCCCCATGGATAACTACGCCTGAGGACAACTACCCCCCCCCCCCCGAAGACAATCAGGATTCAATAGCAAAAGACGATTTGACACATTGAGAAATGTTGTGAAGGCTACGAGCCCATACAATCCCGTGCATGAACCCACATTCGTTCAAATACTTGCGCGTGATGTTCCTCTCATTACTACACATTTTTCTTTAACTATAATGTATGCAACACCACTGTGGTTGCTGTTTTCTACGAAGGATTTCTCTTGAGCAGCGTTATTTCAAATTTTTGTTAGACACAGTGCCCTCTTAAGAAATGGAAAGTTTCGCCCAATCTTAAATTCTTCACAAACTATTTATTTTGCATAACTCTGGCATTCGTCAAGAGCTATGTACACACGTATGGGCACATTTGTTTCTTGATTTAGTGAACGAGCAAGAAAAAAAAGGACAAGACATACTTATTTTCTTTTAATATGGCACCGTACATACCATATATTTAACTTGAAGGCAATTTTTATTTCAAAATAAATTACAGTACAAGAAAACATATTTGAGTTCACCATGACAACAGAAATATATATATATATATAAATATATATATTACATTACATTTATAAACATAAAGAGAACCTTTAGTTTGTAATAGATCGTGGATGAGGGCCTATTATGCATACAAAGACAAATATACTATCAGCTGATTAGAAAAGTTACAGAGGATGCTTTAACTATAATGTATGCAACACCACTGTGGTTGCTGTTTTCTACGAAGGATTTCTCTTGAGCAGCGTTATTTCAAATTTTTGTTAGACACAGTGCCCAATCTTAAATTCTTCACAAACTATTTATTTTGCATAACTCTGGCATTCGTCAAGAGCTATGTACACACGTATGGGCACATTTGTTTGTAATAGATCGTGGATGAGGGCCTATTATGCATACAAAGACAAATATACTATCAGCTGATTAGAAAAGTTACAGAGGATGCATAAATAATGAAATCTTACATCCTAATTTCTTTGTTGGGCCATTTTGGGGGAGACTAGCTGTAACGCGTACTCATCTGCGCGCAATGTATTGTTAAATTTCTAAGAAATGTAAATTCCGTACTTTGATTTGATACATGCGTCTTCTGGCAATTGAATTCGATTTGATACATGCGTCTTCTGGCAATTGAATTCGATTTGATACATGCGTCTTCTGGCAATTGAATTTGATTCAATACTCGTGGCATATTAAGTCAAACTTCACACAGATGGAATGGATACAGAGCGAGAGGGGTGGGCGAAAGCTCCTCCTGGGAGGATACATGTACGTCAAGCAAAAAGATTTGGCAGATGGGTACGAGGGCTTTGAATGTGAGCTACGAAGGAACACACGACAATGCAGAGCAAAAATTAAGGTAAGCATCAAACGTACCAACATATTGTGGAGTTAATGACTTGTACCAACCGTTTATTACAATACATAAGTCCCAGAGCCTATTGGTTCTACGCCACAGCCCATTGTCTAATATATTACCAATATGAAAATGATTAAGGTTGAACAGAGCCTAACAATTCATATAATAATTTCAATTTTTTTTAAATGGACACTAGCATAGCATAAATTTAAGTTAAAACATTAGACGCACGGCTTCCTAGGACCAGTGATCTCTTTGGTCAATATAATTAATGGACAGTCGGCTCAAAAGGGTTGTTCCCCTAAACAGCTCCTTATAAATTCTTAACTGCAAACTTTTAAACGAATTCACCTAGACACAACTGTGTCCGTTTTTCTTACGTAACGTTTCCATAAAAATCAGAGGTCGCCATTGAGTCATAATTGACTCAACACACCTTAACCCTAATAAGGCCGGGGGGGGCAGAGGGGGCACGTCCCCCCCCCCGGCCGCTCAAAAATATGTTAAAATCAGCCCTAAATTCGCCAAAATGTACTGAAAAACAGGGACGTGCCCCACGGGCCCCAAAATTCAATAATTGTTTGTAATAAACAAAATATAAATTAAAAAAAAAAAAAAATATATATATATATATATTCAAATGCCTGACCTAAAAAGTTGACCCCAACGAAACAAAATGTCAAATTTACAATTTTCGTGACCTAAAAAAAAAGTGTCCGCTTACCAAACCCCCCCCCCCGCTTTTTCTGCGATTTTTATGGGACCAAAAAAAAAGTTATCTCCGCTTACCCCCCCCCCCCCCCCTCCCCCCGTTTATTCAGCGGCTGGCTGAGTCGTTGCGTTTTGGGGGACTAAAACAAAAATATTTATATGTTCTCTTACCCCCCCCCCCCGTGTGCCCCCCATATACGCACCCGGGAAGAAATTCCTGGATCCGCCCCTGGGCATTATGCCCCCCCCCCCCTCCACGATTTTCTAATTGTTCGGGAACGCATATGGATGGCGCCCCGACGCTCGCTGACCTTTTTCTTTCGAGTCTTGCGCATCTTTAAAAGAATGTTTTTGAAAATCGGATGCTTAAATATGAATAATATATGATTCATGGGTAAAATGTGATTTATGACCTTATTTGCATAAATTACCATAAATATGCAAATAAGTGAATTTTTCAAAAAATTGAAATTATCATAGTATTGTATAATACACTTCACTTGACATGCGTGCAAATTTTCGCGGAGATCGGCCGTTTCACGGCAGCGATCTTAAGGGGGCATAATCACCCCCCCCCCCCCCCCCCGGCCGTATTAAGAACTCAAAAAGTGATTCGGTAACATTGTTGAAGGTTGATTAAAAAACGGTGTAATTTTTGTATGAAATGTTACTTATTATATTCCTTTTACTGTACTTACAGGCAAAAAATCCTGAGAAAATTCTTAAACCACAAATAAATGCACGGTTTTCTTTGAAGCGGACACTGAGTAACACCCTTTAACAGTGATTAACAGTAAATTCTCCCAACCATTTTTGAATTTTCCAAACCGTTTTTCCATGAAAATAAGACATAAGACAGGCTTTTTAAAATCTTTCAACACTAAAATGTCTGGAATGTTATGAAGAGCCAGTTTGTTGCAATCGTCACAAGACGATGTACTTTCACCTGAAATGTATTAAATTGTGATAATATAGTTGGGAGAATTAAGGAATCGATCAGTGAGATCAGTTTTTCCCAATGGTTATCATTAATAATGGTCCGTTTTCACTCAAACTTTCAGATTATCTTTAATTGTACATCTAGCAATGAAGTCACTGCCTTAGCACCATTTTCTCTCATATAAACAATGTTACCAAGTCCCTTTAAAGACCGAAAAATAAATGATTCGCAAGATCAATGTCATTGCTGTAGCTAAGGACAGCCAAATTGATGATTTTCCGCACTATATGCAAACATCACACTCGGAGAGGACCTCCTTGCAGTGGTATTTTCAGAGGAGGGGGAGGGGGTGGGCTGGCATTGCCTACCATAAGCACAAGGTAAAGGGGATAAAATAAGAATCACAGTTTAAACTTCATGAAATTAGTGTCGTTGCTTCAGTTCATAGAGGAACCGTAAGCTTATTAATGATCTACTGAGATCGTAATCAATTACTTAACGGTTATAGCTGAGCACAAGAATAAACAAATAACCACATTAAAATATTACTTAAAATTTGGAGACCGGCCTAAAACGCAAACATTTTCCGTAATATGCGTTGCCACCCCACTTTTCAGTGACGATGTTTCCATCATTTCATGGTTGACTGAGCACAAACAGAGGAAAAAAATTATTAAGTCATAAAGGTATTTCTTTACTTCTTGTTGTTGAAAGAAACTAAAGACGGCAAGCTAGTCAGTTACCTTCCCCCACATCGTATTTATTAGGTTATGCTTGAGTGAGCACAAATTAAAGATAGAATACAAAAAATGCAATGTCATATTAAACAATAAAGGACATCAATTTGTTTATGAATAGCGACCCCGATTTCGTATTATGAATAGCGGTCCTTAAGAGTAATGACCCCTAGATGTGAATTATGAATAGCGACCCTTATCTCACTGTATGAATAGCGGTCCTCAAGAATAACAGTCCTCACGCTTTTGTGAATAGTGGCCCTCTTTCCGTTTTATGAATAGCGGTTCTTCACGTATCGGAAGTTCCACGTAATAAATCGCGGTCCTTATGACTAGTGAGGTTACACTCCGAGCCAGCATGTTTATTAAGGGAAAAACATACAATCACACAAACACACAAACAAGAGAGGAATAGCCACATTTCAAAGGTGATGTAAATGAGTACCTGGTAGGAATTAATTCGTTGAAATGCTAGAGCGCCGCAGTGGCCGCCTTGCTAAAGCAAGGGTAATAATCGGGGCAGCGCCAGGAGCGTCACAACGTGACAGACATGTGCGCTATATAAGAAGCCACCATTATTAATATTATTATGAAGTAATGGATGGAGGTCAACGACCTTCTGAAAAACATTGTTCTACAATAAAGGAAGCAATGACATACATTTTAGGAATAAACATGGTTATTTTGTCTTTAATTTGTGCACAGTCAAACATGACATATAGGTCCAATATGATAAAAGTAACTGACAAGATATACCAAGTTTAATTTCTGTCAATATTAAATGAAATAGAGATATTAAGATTTGTTTTTGTTGTTAATGTTATTTTTTGTTCATTCTCGCTGACCTGAAGTTAGAATTGTGATTATTTTGTTCTTTAACTTGTGATCAGTCATCCATGAACTAACGGATGTTAAGCAGGGTAACAGGAGGTCATCGATGGGTGTGCATGGTGTTCGCATTCAGAGCTGACAAATCATCAATTTGACAGTCTCACTACAATTAAGCAAAGGCATTAATGTAGCTAATTTTCCAAATTTTGTCTTTAAAGATAGTATCACACATTTGCAAGCCCTCAAAATCTCGATGAGATTTTTTCTGCAGATGGCTTGTGATATGCAATACAATTTTTGAACAATACTCTGAAAGATTTAGAGCTCAACCCCTTCCAGTTATGAAGTAGGAAACAAAAATGTAATCAATTATTTTCTTTTATTTTCCTCATTTTCTATTACGGCGTCTACCAGACGCTTTAAGAAGGAAAATATTAAAATTGTCATTAATAATATTTTCAGTAATAATAATGACATTAAATTATCGATAACATTGTGGCGTATCCGCACTCCTCTCCAATTTGCTCAGAAAATGTAATCAACTTAATTCTCTTCGTTGTTGATGACGGAATAGATTTCTTCCATACAAGGATTGGATAGGAAAACACATTTGAAATAGTATATTTTAGGGTGCATGTATAACTGAAAATTTGGTCTAAGGAAAATAAAGATTTCTGATTTTTAGTACAGAGTAGAAGGGAGGGGAGTTTGCAACTTAAACAAAATAAAATCTTATCTTTAATCGGAATTCATTTAAACTTTCACCGACCCATTCCTCTCATTTACCTGCTTGATTAAGTATGACTGGCTACTTCTGGTTTCCACACAAATATTTCTGTAAAAGCACAGATACAATCCTGTTAAAGGTACTATTCCCATTTGCAGGCCAAAAAATGAAAAGGTTAAATTCCAACGGCATTTGAAAGATAATACTAATTTAGAACTCTCCTAAAAAACGGGGGTTTGAAAATGTCTTTAAGTGGGAAAATAACAAATATTAGTTGTCGAATCGACTTAAGAGCTATAGAGCCAGTAAGTAACAGTCTGATTTTCAGACCATTGTACCGAATGGTCGTACGTTTTAAGCTGCGCAGTGATTCAATCAGTTTAATTTGGCCATTACAAGAAGTGGGTTATTGATGTAGGCAAATGCTTATGTACCCTTTACAGCTCATTTTATATATGTTATTACCAAAGAAGAAAAAGGCCAGTCAGTCACTCAATAGTGTCTGACGGTGAAGTCTAGCAAGTAAACGGGTTTCCTTGCATAATTTGAATATTAGGACACTGCTAACGTTTATATTTCACAGATAGGACATACATGACATATTCATAATTCCTACAAAGTTCGACAGCATTAGATGTTTGCCGCAAAAGGGACATAGTATCTTTACGGTTCAAAGGAAATCCAACCCTTGTAACAATTCCATTGCTTTTAAGGAATGAAAGCAGATACATCAGAGAAACAGAATGGCAAAAGTTTGGAATAAATCGGACCAATGATAAGAAAATAATGAATGTTTGATATATGAGATCACTATATACATCCATGCAAATCTCAAATTGGCAATTCTCTCATTGGATTGTGCCGTAGTGACAAATAACCCTTCGTTTGTCTTGTACACAAATATGAAGATTTTTTTTTTCTCCAAAGCGCCTTCACCCTTGGGGCACTACTTAAAATATAATATGGAGAGTATATTATTACAGGTTCTCTAGAAATAATTTTTTGTGTGTAGGAACAAACGGGAAAGGGAGTGTCGTGGTCGAGTGGTTTAAGGCGCTTGACTTGGAGATGCGAAGGTCGAGGGTTCGAATCCCGACACGGCACTAATATCCTTTGGCAAGATATTAACCTGCACTTGCTACTCTCCACCCAGGTGTTAAATGGGTACCCGGTAGGATGCGACCGTCATTGTTGGTCAAACAGTTTTTGAGCGTCATGTAACGCCTGGCTGGAATGCTCCCCAGGGAGTGGAGATTGTGCACACATTGTGTGCGGGTAAGCACTGAATCCAATGACCGGGGTAATAATATATTTGTAAAGCGCTTAGAGACATTTGTATTTAGCGCTATATAAATTAAATTTATTATATTATTATATTATAAAGTTGTCTGCCGCTACTTTATACAGAAAATACCGATTCGGCTAATTCGAAGAGCCCTACCTATATTTTTTTTAAATATTTTATTTATTCATGGTTAAAAACAAATACAACTTGTGCCCGCATTCAGCAAAAGCTGTTTTTTCAGCGAGGCCGTGATTACATAAAATTCGAAAAAAGTATAAAACAATGAAAATATAATTCACAAACAAATATGAAAGTTATAATAAATGAACATATTTACAGAAATTTAACTACAAAATCAAATCATAGTGACAAAGGGGAAAAAACCCAAAACAAACACAAAACAATCAAATAAACAATTAAGTTTGTATCTACGGGATGAAAGTGATTCTAACTTTCAAAAATTCAAACTTTGTTCAATACGCTTCACTAATTTTTCAGGTTTAGTCTTGAGAAGTTAACTATCAATGTTGGACTCCCCGTTAACAAAAAAATTACAAGGAGTTGCTTTTTAGGAAACTTAATTCGTTGTGTTGAGATCAACGTACATGTAGCTATTTAGGGTGAATTGCCGTTTGGTTAACAACCAGCCAGTCTACTATCCACTTGGTCCCATAATAGTTTCGTCTACTTATCGTTAGATCTAGCGGCCATCTAGGACGACAGTCATTCGGTCTAATCCCCAATTAATCTATTACCATTTGGTCTATTATTCATTTTGTCTGATTCCTAGTTTTCTAAATGCCCATTTCGTCTACCATCCATAATGCCTAATAATTAGTGGATGATTAATAGCCTATATATATGGGAATAATGTTTTATCTCTCTCAATCTCTCTCTCTCTCTCCCCACACTTCCTCTCTCTCTCTCTTTTTCTTTTTCTCTAATAGGTCATGGGTGATAACCAATTCCGCGATAGAACGGAGCATAACCATCCGCCTAACCATGGTAGAAGCAATGCTACGAAGGTTAAAGCAGCAACGAAGAGAAGGGCCACTGAGTCCAATGAAAGACCACAACAGGTGCTTATGGCGACACTATGCGAGGTAACAGAGGAAGGGCGGGCAGCGCTACCATCACTAAACAACATGAGGAGGAATATCCGGAGACAGCGCCAAGAGAACCCAAACGCCCTCCCCATTACCATGACTGTGGAAGATCTGGAAATCCCTGTAGATCAACGATTGACGCTGGGTGGAGAGCTTTTCCTTTATCACGACTCTGGAAGAAACGACCCTCGCCGGATTTTAGTGTTTACTACGGAAAGGAACCTTCAGGTAAGAACAAGTGTTGGGGTTCATTGCCATTTGGCCTTCTACGGTTCCGCAATTTTAGGAAGTGCTGCAAAAGCATACGTATTGAGTAAAAAAGATTTCAGGATTCATTAGAATGAATTGAAATTGTGAGGTCATCATAAAGATATCCAAATACTTCCTATAAAATTGAAATTGAAATTAAATTAAAATTGGTTATTATTCTCGACAAAGTACAGGATCGGTTCTAGAACAATTCCCCTGAGGGGGTATTGTTCTGATACGACATGATCTCCTATTTCGATTATGTTTTTTAATTATCATGCTATGATAATTAAAAAACAGTAAGTAAGTAAATAAAATAGCTTGGAAATAATACATACAATTTTGCAAGTGAAACAGATTGTTTGTTTGAAATATATAATATTCGATGCAAATGTATTCATTCTGTTTTGCTACTAGTTGCTGTCAACGTCTGAAAGTTGGTTCGCTGATGGCACGTTCAAGGTAGTGCCGACCATCTTCTTCCAGTTGTGGACAATCCACGCCACATATGAGGGACATGTGGTGCCTTTGGTTTATTGCCTCATGCTAAATAAGGACCAGGCGTCATATGCAAGGGTACTAGCAGCACTACAGGAGGGAAGGGCGTTCTACCCAACCAGAATCATGATCGACTACGAATTTGCAGCGAAGAACGCATTTTCCCAGGCATTTCCAAATGCTCACGTTCAAGGATGTCTTTTTCATCTCTGTCAGAGGATACATGAACGGGTATGGTGATATTTATATATTGACAGTTGATCCCTTTTTTTTACCCGCCATTTATTGATCAAATAGTACATTCAAGGCTCATGGCTAAAAAAAAAAAAAATAGTGATACAAATATTAGGTAGAGTTTGAAATTTGAGTAAGTGGACTTGCAAGCCATGATAAATGCTGAGGAGAGAGGGGGGGGGGAGGACTCTAATAAATATTTTTTCTTTTAATCATCCTTTCAAGCCCAGTAACAAAAACTTTATATGATGATTAGAGGGTAGGGCTATATCTCTTTTCGATTGTGCCTAAAACTGACCTGGAAAAAACACGGACCTCTAATCGCCAGGGGAGGGGGAGGGGGGAATATAATCGATAGTTATACTGAAAATTGGTAGGCCACAAGGAAGCTGAGTAGGATACAAGCATGTAATTTTCTCCTATAGGAAACGCTCATTGCGTATAGTCAGGCAAGGGAGAAAATTTCGGGCAGCCCTGGCGGATTCGGGCGAAAAAATAGGGGACAGCGGTTTGTTCCTCCCCCCTCCCCCACACTAAATGAACAGTTACCAATATCTATGCATTTTGCTCAATGGGTAGACAACAAACAATATTTCTGAAGTGTGAAAGGGCTGGTACATGTACTGTTATGAGTTTTATATTATTATTTTTAGATCAAGCAAGAAGGGCTGCAGGTGCTCTACAACGAGGATGAGGAGATCCGGACACAGGCGAGAATGATAGGAGCGGTTGCATTTGTGCCAGTGGAAGACACCGTGGAGGCGTTTGAAGCCTTGGCAGGCATTGCAAGGGCAGAGCTGCAACCTGTCCTCAATTATTTTGAGGATACTTATGTGGGTCGACCTCAAAGAGCCGCGGGACATGGTCGCCAGGCAGCGAGGTTCCCGCCCATAATGTGGAACATGTTCAATGCGACACTGCAGGGGGAATTTCGCACGAACAATCATATGGAGGGCTGGCACCGAAGGTTCCAGATCGGCGTCGGTGCCGACCACCCCTCGTTTTGGCAGTTTTTGACCTGCCTAAAACGGGAACATGCCATGAACGAAGTAACGATCGGACAAGCGCAAGCTGGAATGGCGCCTCCCGCACGTAGGAGAGTGTACCAAGATACCAATCTCCGGCTCATCAGGCTCGTTACTAATTACCATGGGAGAGACATTGTAGATTTTTTGAGGGGCGTGTCCCATAATCTTCACTAACGATCAGTCACCTATGCTATTGTACAGTTTTTGATCAGTCCAGGTGAATTGTTTTAACATGCAGGACCTCCCATTTACTTGGCATTACATTATATGGGATGTTTTGTTTTACATTAAGAGATGCGTATATACATTGTTGAATACAGAATGATATCATTTGATATCTTCTTTTTGTATGCATTTGATCGTTTTCAGGATAAAAGTTTCTATTTTTTTTAATTCTCTTTTTTACTGTTTCATGTTTATATGATAAGCATGATTAGCATCGGGCAAGCGCAAGCTGGAATGGCGCCTCCCGCACGTAGGAGAGTGTACCAAGATACCAATCTCCGGCTCATCAGGCTCGTTACTAATTACCATGGGAGAGACATTGTAGATTTTTTGAGGGGCGTGTCCCATAATCTTCACTAACGATCAGTCACCTATGCTATTGTACAGTTTTTGATCAGTCCAGGTGAATTGTTTTAACATGCAGGACCTCCCATTTACTTGGCATTACATTATATGGGATGTTTTGTTTTACATTAAGAGATGCGTATATACATTGTTGAATACAGAACGATATCATTTGATATCTTCTTTTTGTATGCATTTGATCGTTTTCAGGATAAAAGTTTCTATTTTTTTTAATTCTCTTTTTTACTGTTTCATGTTTATATGATAAGCATGATTAGCATCGGGCAAGCGCAAGCTGGAATGGCGCCTCCCGCACGTAGGAGAGTGTACCAAGATACCAATCTCCGGCTCATCAGGCTCGTTACTAATTACCATGGGAGAGACATTGTAGATTTTTTGAGGGGCGTGTCCCATAATCTTCACTAACGATCAGTCACCTATGCTATTGTACAGTTTTTGATCAGTCCAGGTGAATTGTTTTAACATGCAGGACCTCCCATTTACTTGGCATTACATTATATGGGATGTTTTGTTTTACATTAAGAGATGCGTATATACATTGTTGAATACGGAATGATATCATTTGATATCTTCTTTTTGTATGCATTTGATCGTTTTCAGGATAAAAGTTTCTATTTTTTTTAATTCTCTTTTTTACTGTTTCATGTTTATATGATAAGCATGATTAGCATCGGGCAAGCGCAAGCTGGAATGGCGCCTCCCGCACGTAGGAGAGTGTACCAAGATACCAATCTCCGGCTCATCAGGCTCGTTACTAATTACCATGGGAGAGACATTGTAGATTTTTTGAGGGGCGTGTCCCATAATCTTCACTAACGATCAGTCACCTATGCTATTGTACAGTTTTTGATCAGTCCAGGTGAATTGTTTTAACATGCAGGACCTCCCATTTACTTGGCATTACATTATATGGGATTTTTTGTTTTACATTAAGAGATGTGTTACGTATATACATTGTTGAATACAGAATGATATCATTTGATATCTTCTTTTTTTATGCATTTGATTGTTTTCAGGATAAAAGTTTCTAGTTTTTTTTTAATTCTCTTTTTTTACTGTTTCATGTTTATATGATAAGCATGATTGTGATGATCTTTGCCTCTGAGTTTTACTTTGGGATGTCAGAACTCTGTTTTTAGTACATGACTTTGATAAGTCTCCTCCTTTGGCTTCCTTCAAGACAGCAGGAAGGTGTTTTATTTGTGTTAATGTATCATTAATATTTATCATGTTTATCCTCTTCAAAAATGGTTTTGGGCAATACGCGCTAAAATTTGCTGGACAGAAGTTTTATCGTTGCAGAAAAAGCTCTTCGTATTAATCGCAACTCTCAGTCGCGTTCCCTTACAAATCCTATATTCTTTGAAAATAGCATGTTAATAATTAATGACCTCTATCTCTTCCAGTTAGGCCAGTTTTTGTAAACTAACAGTAATGACATGCTCTCAATTTTATTCATGATGTGTTCCTCCCCCCACCCCCCTACAAAAAAATTACATTGTGGTGACTTTCATTTACCTCTTCTAAATACATTTATCTATGCCGGTCTCAAATTTTGGAACTTTTCACGTATTTGTACTAAACTTGCCCCATCACTCCATTCTTTTAAGCGAAAAGCGAACTCGTTTCTTTTACAATCTTATAAAACATATTAAATCTTCGCGTAGTCAACTCGTGTTTTACTCCCCCCCCCCCCCCCCCACAGATTGCGTTTGTGACCTTTCATATAATGTCAGTCTTCGTCCTATGTCTCTGTTGGATCATGTTCACCCAGACGTAGGAAAAGCATGTTGTTATACATTTTTAAATTATGAATTTATAATTCATAAGTTCTCATTTCACAATTTCAGATTAATCTGTTTTGTCTCCAAATGTATATGTATTTATTCCATATGTTTATTACTACCGTCTTTTGAGGGATCCACATTCTACAAATCCCGCTTCTCAGTAGATCCCTCCATTTTCACAGTTTTTTACTTTTAAACAAACGAAACATCACTTACAGCACATGTATACATTCTTTTGTAATTTAATTAATGATTTTCAAAATGATTTATGTAATTGATTTCTTGTCATAATTGTTTATATTGATAGTTCTGTTGGAAGTGAAAATAAAACTGAAAATTGAAACACTGTTTGAAATGCTATTAAAGTTATTCACTTGTGATAGAGAATGTAAATAGTTAAAATATTGCATCTTGTATGTCAATTTACCTCCGCAACATTTTGAGTTCAATACCTTTTCTTTTATATAAAGAATGATGACAAAACAAGAATAGGATTTTCACCACATTAACTCGTACACTAGAGAACCATAAACAGCTAAACAAAAAATAAATTTTAAGCACAGTCTAAGTAGACATATTCCTTTGCTTCCAGAATTCATGAAAAGTCAAAGTTTTAGGAGACTTGGAGGCCACACTGAATAACGTCAAACAAAGCTGGCGAGAAGCGAACATCGTCACTAATGCTTAAGCGTCCCTTCGATTTTTAATCTCTGTTAAACTCGTTAAGAACAAAAGCTTGTCAATTTCATACGGTTCATAGAATTACCATGACCACGTTTCAGGGGGGAAATTAAGTAAAAATGCCTGCTTTAACCTTTTCTGAGATGGAGGTAGTGGATGTTTCTATCTTTCATATGGCCTAGAGTTTGAAAAAGTTTCACCAATTAAAAATTAGAAAATTATGATTTGTTGAAGGTGCAAACACAAATATGCAACTCCGTGACGTGTCTTGTGAGCTCCCCGCCTATTTGCCCTGTGCTAGAAAACTTTAAAAAAAATCTGTATTCTTCCTTAACAAATTTTCCACATACATTCACCCAAAATATAATTAAATATAATTATTGCAAATATGTTTATACACAACCCCTGTACGAAACAAATCTATGCCGTCATAAATAACTAAGAAAATGAAAGTTCATGACATTTTCTCTAAATAGCAATTTGAAGCGGAGCTCGCATTATACGTCACAGTGTTGCAAATTCCCTGGGTGTGATTGTCCTCAGAGGTAATGGTGTTTCGAGGGGGGGGGGGTGGGTAGTTGTCCTCGGGGGGTAGTTTTCCGGGGGGTAGTTGTCCTCGGGGGGTAATTGTCCTCGGGGGTAGTTGTCCATGGGGGTAATTGTCCTGGGGGGTAGTTGTCCTCGGGGGGTAGTTGTCCTCGGGGGGTAATTGTCCTGGGGGGTAGTTGTCCTCGGGGGGTAGTTTTCCGGGGGGTAATTGTCCTCGGGGGTAGTTGTCCATGGGGGGTAATTGTCCTGGGGGGTAGTTGTCCCCGGGGGTAGTTGTCCTCGGGGGGTAGTTGTCCTCGGGGGTAATTGTCCTGGGGGGTAGTTGTCCTCGGGGGGTAGTTTTCCGGGGGGTAGTTGTCCTCGGGGGGTAGTTTTCCGGGGGGGTAAATTTCCGGGGGGTAATTGTCCTTGGGGGGTAATTGTCCTCGGGGGGTAATTCTCCGGGGGGTAATTTTCCGGGGGGTAATTGTCCATGGGGGGTAATTGTCCTCGGGGGGTAATTCTCCGGGGGGTAATTTTCCAGGGGGTAATTGTCCTTGGGGGGTAGTTTTCCGGGGGGTAATTTTCCGGGGGGTGATTGCCCAGGGGGTAATTGTCCTGATACGCCTGTCACCAGGCGCGTACGCAGGATTTATTCGAAAAGGGTGTTTTAAAATGGGGGGTATTAAGGTCAACTTTTTGAGATCACCTATTACCACAATTGGGTTTTTGTTATGATTATTTTTTATTTAATTTAAAAAAAAGTTGAGGGGGGGGGGGATATCCTCCAAAATACACCCAACAAAATCGAGGGGGGTTTGACCCCCCCCCCCCCCCCCTCCCCATGCGTTCGCGCCTGTCTGTCACTGTTAATAACATTCTTGTCTGCCCTCATAACGAAGGGAAATTGGAAAATGCAATATTCTTTTAACGTCTTTCAAACTTTCATCTCATTGCAATTCTCAATATTGCCAAGTGCAAATATAGGCATCAACATAGAATCACTTTAAGCCAACTCTGATCATGCAATGTCACTCATCGAGTAAATAGCTTTTCATGAATAAGTGTCAGGTAGAAGAAAAGAAGTCCTTGCTCGCATTAATTTTGATCACGTTTTCAAATTCTAAGGACCACTCTGACTCTTGACAAGAACAAAAGGCTCATTTTGGTTCCCTACTCAGTGGCGGATCAACGGGGGTTAGGGGATTAACACCCCCCCCCCGTGTTCTGTCAAATGTGATACGCATAGAAAAACGCCATCCTGTGTCCAGACCCAAAAATTCGCCAGACCACAAAAATCGCCGATGCTCCGCATGTTAGTACATGTTAGTACCAGGAAAACATCACTAACGGGGTTCAAAATAGCACCAAAAAGATCGCCTCGCCGCTGCGCAGCTTGTGGTCGGTTGGGTCACCCCCCCCCCCCTGTTACACCCACAAATGTATTATACTCCCACAAATGTAACAACGCCCACAAATGTAAAAACACTTTACCCACAAATGTAACAACACCCACAAATTTAATAACACTTTACCCACATTACCGGGGTAAAATGCAATAAATTATTGAAAATTTATTGCATTTTCTGTTTTTTGTTTAATTTTTGGAAACTACCCCCTACCCTAGCCCCCGCTGCGTACAGTCATGGTTCAGTGACACAACAATGGCCTCGTAACTGTGAGGCCCCAGGATCAAAACCGTGTCGGTGTGCTATATTAGTGCCCTTTTGTGGGGCATTAATCCTCATTACTGTCATTTGTGACTTGAGGGCGTAGGTCACCTAGTTAATAAGTATAGTAGCATACATATGCTTTAGCAGTCCCGCAAAACACACATTGGCAAATTATTATTCAATAAAATCTGAGAATGTATACTATTATCTAGATCTATTATTTTTAAATAATATTTAAAATAATTCCATAAATTGGAGTAAAACTCAAATATTCCACCTTTATGAGCGACAGTGTACATTGAATGTAGGAATGAGCGTGATATCCATAAAGCTTTAAGTGTTGTTCATAGGTTCCTTACAAGTTTAGATATCACAGTTTTTATATCTTTCTGGGATGGCAATTACAAATTGCCTATTTTGGTTAAATTAATAAATGCCACAGTTTATATTCATGCAGAACCGTTTGCCAAATCGCGGTTTGAAAAAGTATTTACTTCCCTTTACTCAGGGATAAAATATAGACACTTTTTTCCGTGATTTGTATTCGATTCCATTCAACATAATATATTCCATTTTGAAATGAAAATTATACACACACGCGCGTCCGCCCATCCACCCTCCCACTCACACCCGCACACACTCACTGATGTAAAATAGAAATAGACTAACAACTAGCTATTCGACTAGTCATGTACTCAAAATGTCTTTTTTCATTATTTTGATTATATTTTTTTTGCAAGAGTATTACAGTTTTATATTTGCATTTATTCATGATGGAGTAATGTTATTCAGATGAAAAGATCGTCTCTTTCACAGTCTCTTTTGTTGTTGTCATCTTCGTGCTAGCTTTTATTCTTTAATAGGCTACCAGTGTTGATACTAAAATATGTGCATACTGCAATCGTCCCGCTTATTTCAATTGGACGACGCAAATATATGCCTTACATAAGCCAGACGACTTCCACATTGCACTACCACATCAGCGAATGGAAATGGGAAAACGGGAAATTGCGCAATATTCTAGTATTAAATACACTTCGTCTCTCCTAGCCATACCGTGGATCCATAAACTGCCCTTACCTGGCTGATAATAATCGTCGTATCTCAGGCCATTGGTACTTCATAATATCCGAAGTACTGATTTAAACATTTATAATTTACCAGTCAAATCATCTCATCAAAAAGCATATAGAGAAGTATTATACACATGCATCAGGAATTGGATGAACATTTAAATGGAAACAAAAAAAGGAACCATTTTCAATCCAATCTTTGTTTAATTCTATTTAATATGTCGTGCTAGGTTTTCTTTTTATATAAAGCTATAGACAATTATAACCGTGAAATCATTAGAAATTATGTCACCGCAGAACCAAAGTTTATTTACGCATGCGTAATCGATTCTCCTAGCACGTTTTTTTTGGTTGCAGTGATAATCAGAAATTCCCCCGCTATATGGTAGTTTGTAACATGTATAACCCTTTCGGAATTTCGAAAATATGTTTATGGGGGTGTAGCTCAGTGGCAGAGCGACTGACTTACAATCGGAATGGTCCCGGGTTCGATCCTCGGTGCCTCCATAGGGATTTGTTCATGTCAACCCTGTGCCATATTGTCCATTTATCTTTCTCGGGGCATATGGATCTTTCTTCCCCTTCTTTTATCAGGTTTCTAGCTCTTACTATTTCATGGAGCGAGAGAGAGAGAGTGAAAAGATATTACCTTTCACTCAAAGGGTTGTAGGAATAAGTTGCATTTATACAGTGCGTCCCAGAAAAAACGAAACCGAGAAGTATCGATGTCTTATCATAACTTAATCACAACCATAATTAATGAATGATACATATTTGGAAAGCTTAGAGTCTCCTCTTTCAGTTGATGCTACTCGAACGAATTCGTTTTCACTGGGTGCCTGCCGTAGCAAAAAGCAGATTTGACAAAAGACTTAACTCCGTTTCGTTGACAGTCAGCCATGCATGAAGACTCTCGTCTACGGCTGATTGTCAACGAAACGGAGTTAAGTCTTTTGTTAATTTCGTTTATTGATACGACAGGCAGCCAGTGAAAACGAATTTGTTTAATAAAATTATGGAAATGCAAGCACTACTTTTAACAAACAGAACTTTGTCATTCCTCGCTCATTTTTCCTGATTGAGGTGTCTTCCTTCAAATTGCTTTTAATCACTCATGCGTGAAATATGCATCATCTGAGTAGCATCAACTGAAAGAGGAGACTCTAAGTTTTCCAAATATGTATCATTCATTTATTATGGTTGTGATTAAGTTATGATAAAACATCGATACTTCTCGGTTTCGTTTTTTCTGGGACGCACTGTATAGGCAGTGGCGTGGCGTGAGTTCCCCTGAAACGATCGAGGACACCAGTATTTCTCAAAAAATTAACTGCAAATCCCCCTTTCAAAACATCCATCTTTTTTCCATGACCCTCATAACTTCTTCCATACCACCCCTATCCTAGCGCCCTCTCTCCCTCTCTCTCTCTATCTCTCTTTCTCTCTCTGTCTCTCTCTCTCCATCTTTCCCTTCTACGCAGTCTCTTAAAATCCTTTGCTTTTAAACTTCGTTCTATTAGTTTATCACTTTGAACTGCCCTTACCTGGCTCATAATAAATGGTCGTATTTCGGGTCAATGGTAGTTCATTATTCAAAAACGTATAATTTACTAGTCACATCGTTTTATAAAAAAGCATATAGAGAAGAATCATACATGACTTGAGTATTAGGTGACTTCTTAAAAAGTAAACCTATTAAACCTTTGACGAAAATACCCTTAGCAATTGTCACAGGAATCAACGTCGGGTCGCACCTGGAACATCATCATTATCCATCAGCCATTGTCCACAGAAGGAAAATTGATACTCGTCTGTTTCCATGTCATAGTTTGATTTGATTTGATTTGATTTGATTTTCTTCTCCATTCATGTTAGTTTACAGTTTTTCGATAACAATAATATAAAGTACAATAAGTATTTTTCTAACAATAAATCATAAATAGTTCGCATAGTACACAGGACTTCTTTAAATTGCTACGGAGTAGGCCTACTAGTTGGGTTGTACATAAATCTCGCCACAGAGAGAGTCGGTGTCCCATCGGGAATTGCTTCAAGAGATGGGGAAAGCTTTCTAATGTCTCTCGGATTCGGAATTCATGATGATGGTTTTCCTTACGGGTTGTTTCTGGAGGGTGTGCAAATTACGTAAGGCCTTCCAGTAAAGTGAAGTCCACTAGGGGTGTCGATAAAACCTGACATCGTTTAATGTAGACTGTCGAAGGCTGTCAAATTCCCCATGCCACGAACTATATTTTTTAAACATTATGTTTCTTCCTTTCAGTGGTTTAACCCCTCTTCCATGTGATTTTCATGTCCAAATTGTTCATCATTTTAAAAACCTCTTGTCTGTACTGTTTAATGACGGTAAAATAGACCACAGAGTTGGACCAGGTTGTACACACTAATATATATAAGAAAGTCACTTGAGCTTGACGTGAAACTGGACGACCGAAAATCGGTTCCACGATTTCCGAAATCGAATAAGGAATCCAGCATATGAAATATGAACCGGTAATTGCAATTCCAAAAGTTACCGATCTAAATTTCTTTTTCCTTGCTGCTAATGCACGCATTGCTATTTGGTAATCGTTTTTCATAACCTGATCTTTACACGAAATCGTAGATACAGCCGGGTTGATACGATTGTAGAACTTTCGGATCCGTAATATAGATTCGTCACGTCGAGCCATATCGTTGGTGTGTCTCCAGGCAGTTCGGATTACGATCAAGTAGAGTATCGTGATGATAACCGCCTGAGCCCAGAACGAGATGGCATAATTTAAAATGGTTAATGGTAGGAAATCTTTATAAGTTGAGTCCATGAGGCAAATCCCGAATTTTCGAAAACGGACAATGTCAAAAGAGTCTCCTGCGAATTCGAACTCGAGAAGGCAAATAATAACGAAACTGCAACACATCGATACAACGACTGCAACACAACGTCGTCGAGTTACAATGGACGGATATCGAAGGGGTCGGATTATTAAGATAAACCTGTCGATGTTGAGTAGTGTCACTGTTGCTGCCGAAAAGCACGGCACAATTCCCGCAAGGAATCCAATCGCTTTACAAGCTACTTTACCATAAAACCAGTACCCCGATAGAGAAGGTTCGATCATAAGGATTAGTATAAACGTGACCATAAGATCAAAGATGGCGAGGGCGATATAAAAGACTTTCGAAGTGTCTGCCAAATCATTCAGCCTAGGTATAACGATAAGGTTGATGGTGTTGCAACAAATAGAAAGTACCGTGCATACAACAAGAAACCAGGCTGCAGGGATCGGATGAATATGTTCCCAAGATTGGGTACCGGCTGCAGACTCTGTCGCAGACATGATTGTTGGTTGATATAAGGCTTCTTTTTATCGATATCTGCCAAAGTCTATATCAATCAGGATATCAGAGGGTCCACAGAGAGACAGCCCTTGGGCTACGAGGAAACCTCACTTAAAGAACTAAATGAATTGGCTTCCATGCATGGACTCATGTTGTTGGGCTCTATCGCTATGCTTAGTTTGCTCGAGATTGGTTAAGACACATTGCTTAGTTACTGCAAGCCTTGAGCAAGACCTTTGCACAATGCTTTGAATCCAGGCATTGAAAACATCGGTATAACGGTTATGCTTTAAATAGCTTAAGTTTGATTAGTCATTCGGGATGATCAGTATTGATGATTACTTTCTTCCTCATTAAGATCAGGCCGTGAATGAAATGGGATATTTTTTTTTGAAATATATTTAAGGTAAACTCACAAATCTGACAGGCTACTTTTGATTACCTGTCACTGTTAATTGCATTGCTGCTTGCCCTTTTAACGAAGGGAAAGTGGAAAAAGCAATATACTTTTTACCCTTTTCAACCATCCCTCCGATTGCAATCCACACATAACTGCCCAGTGCAAATACAGTCAATACAAAAACTTTTTAAGCCAACCATGATGGTCTTTGTCACGCAATGTCATTCATCGAGTCACCTAAATTTGATAACCTAATAAGCTTGTCAGAAATAGGTGTCGGGTAGAAGAAAAGAAGTCCTTGCTCACATATATTTTGATCACGACTTCAAATTCTAAAGACCACTCTGATTCTTGACAAGAAAAAAGGCTCGTCTTGGTATCCTAATGCTCGATGAAGTATTACATATGATGATGACCGAAATAATTATCAACGGAAGAATCCGGATGTCACGTTTGTCATGACTTTTAAACGAAGCTAAATTTCGTATGTTTTTCCCCTTGAAGATTTGGTTTCATTCATTATTTTATGTCACAGGAACAAATGTCGGGTCTCACCTGGAACATCACCATTATCCACAGGCATTCCTTAAAGATAATTTTACTCATCTGTTGCTATATCATAGTTCGCATACACGGGACTTCTTAGTCTTTCGGATTCGGAATTCATGATGATGGTTTTCGTTACGGGTTGTTCTTTTGAAGTGGTTGGAGGGTACCCACATTACCAGGGGCGTAAATCCGTTTTACGTTTCATAAAATCATTAGAGAAAGAAGACGATTCGTTGTACCGTTCTCGACTCTCAATCCTCGTCTGAATTCAGTTCCCCCCTCCCCTCCCGCGCAAAGTGCGGAAGCTTTTACGTTTCATTAAATCATTAGAGAAAGAAGACGATTCGTTGTTCCGTTCTCGACTCTTAATCCTCGTCTGAATTCAGTTCCCCTCTCCCCTCCCGCGCGAAGAGCGGAAGCTTTTACGTTTCATAAAATCATTAGAGAAAGAAGACGATTCGTTGTACCGTTCTCGACTTTTAATCCTCATCTGAATTCAGTTTTTCCCTTTCCCCCTCCTGCGCGAAGCGCGGAAGATTTTACGTTTCATAAAATCATTAGAGAAAGAAGACGATTCGTTGTACCGTTCTCGACTCTTAATCCTCGTCTGAATTCAGTCCCCCCCCCCCCTAACGTGCGAAGCGCGGAAGCCTTTACTTTTATAAATCATTAGAGAAAGAAGACGATTCGTTGTTCCGTTCTCGACTCTTAATCCTCGTCTGAATTCAATTCCCCCCTCACCTCCCGCGCGAAGCGCGGAAGCTTTTACGTTTCATTAAATCATTAGAGAAAGAAGACGATTCGTTGTACCGTTCTCGAATTTTAATCCTCATCTGAATTAAGTTTTTCCCTTCCCCCCTCCTTCCGCGTAAAGCGCGGAAGCTTTTACGTTTCAGTAAATCATTAGAGAAAGAAGACAATTCGTTGTACCGTTCTCGACTCTTAAAGGGAGGCTTTACTACTCCAGCAAGAAGGGATTAGACCACCCAGTGAGCCATCGAGGTCACTGTGACAGGTGGCTATCTCATTAACTCAGCTCTCATTTAACATAAGAAAAAGAGGATCATGGGGGACCAACAGGCACCGATTTGGGAAATTTTCTATATAGAGGGAGCAAGTAGCTACAAGTAGAACAGTGTGCCTTTAATCCTCGTCTGAATTCAGTTCCCCCCTCCCCTCCCGCGCGAAGCGCGGAAGCTTTTACGTTTCATTAAATCATTAGAGAAAGAAGACGATTCGTTGTTCCGTTCTCGACTCTTAATCCTCGTCTGAATTCAGTTCCCCTCTCCCCTCCCGCGCGAAGAGCGGAAGCTTTTACGTTTCATTAAATCATTAGAGAAAGAAGACGATTCGTTGTACCGTTCTCGACTTTTAATCCTCATCTGAATTCAGTTTTTCCCTTTCCCCCTCCTGCGCGAAGCGCGGAAGATTTTACGTTTCATAAATCATTAGAGAAAGAAGACGATTCGTTGTACCGTTGTCGACTCTTAATCCTCGTCTGAATTCAGTCCCCCCCCCCTCACGTGCGAAGCGCGGAAGCTTTTACGTTTCATAAATCATTAGAGAAAGAAGACGATTCGTTGTTCCGTTCTCGACTCTTAATCCTCGTCTGAATTCAATTCCCCTCTCCCCTCCCGCGCGAAGCGCGGAAGCTTTTATGTTTCATTAAATCATTAGAGAAAGAAGACGATTCGTTGAACTGTTCTCGACTTTTAATCCTCATCTGAATTCAGTTTTTCCCTTCCCCCCCCCCCCTTCCGCGTGAAGCGCGGAAGCTTTTACGTTTCATTAAATCATTAGAGAAAGAAGACGATTCGTTGTACCGTTCTCGACTTTTAATCCTCATCTGATTCCAGTTTTTCCCTTCCCCGCCCGCGCGAAGCGCGTTCAAGCTTTTACGTTTCATTAAATCATTAGAGAAAAAAGACGATTCGTTGTACCATTCTCGACTCTTAATTTCTTTAAAAAGGGGGTGGTTTTTTTTCTCTGTCTCTTTGGACTCCTGCGAAATGTAAAAAGGAAATTATAAAATATCTTGAATATCATAGAAAAATTTATCAAATCTCGGGATCAAATTCCTGAAATTCCTGCTAGCTTTGAAAGCTCATTCAGGATTATTTCATTTTGAATAGTAAAAGCATTGACCCCCAGTCCCCCCGATCGACTAGAGCTCCCCTGAAATTAGGGGGGATGTGGTACATTTAGCAGTGTTCCGGATTTGGGGGGGGGGTGTCTCCAAGGCAGGAAAAGCCAGCGAAAAGCCGTCGAAAGGGGGATTCAGAAATGTTGGCAGTCCTGAGATAGGGTGGGGGGTGCTTTCAAAGGGAGGGAACGAGCATACGCGTACCCTAAATAACACTAAGTGGGGGGAGCCGGGCATCTACTGTACATGATTGCACTTTTTAAGTGCTCACGCGCTGGCGCACTTTACGTCTGGGCTATAATAATACCTTGCAAAATAACGAAAAAATAACTGAAGTTTATGAAGTGCTTGTTCGCGCACGTCGCGCAACTACTCTTAATGATCGTGACATACTGTATACGTGTAGGCTATACAGTTACATACATAAAAAAACTAATTTCTCATGCATTATGCTAAAATTGAAACAATCACATTTTTTTCCTTCTTCTTCTTCTTCCTTTTTTTTCTCTTTGTTTTGTAATATCAGGGGGGATGTTTGTACAGACCACCCCCCCCCCCCTACTTCAAGCCAGGGGGATGCAGCCCCCCCCCCCCACCCCCCCCCCGGGATTTACGCCCCTGCACATTACGTAAGGCCTTCGAGTGAAGTGACGTCCACTCTCGGGTATCAAGAAACCTGACATCGTTGAATATAGACGGCCGAAGGCTGTGAAATTTCCCATGCCACATTAGGTTTCTTCCTTTCAGTGGTTTAACCCCTCTTCTATGTGAATTTCATGACCAAATTTTTCAGCAGTTTAAAAACCTCTTGTCTGTACTGTTTAATGATGATAAAATAGACCACAGAGTTGGACCAGGTTGTACACACTAATATATATAAGAAAGTCACTTTAACTTGAAGTGAAACCGGACGACCAAACATCGGTTCTGCGATTTCCGAAATCGTATAAGGAATCCAGCATATGAAACATGAACCGGTAATTGCAATGACAAAAGTTATCGATTTGAGAATTTTCTTTTTCCTTGCTGCTAGTGCCCGCATTGCTATTTGGTAATCGTTTTTCATAACCTGATCTTGACACGAAATCGTAGATACAGACGGGTTGATACGATTGTAGAACTTTCGGATCCGGAATACAGATTGTTCCTGTCGAGCAATATCGTTGGTATGTCTCCAGGCAGTTCGGATTGTCTAGAGGGAAAAAACTCGGCGAGTTTTTTCCCTCTAGACTGTTGTTATAAATTTGTTCTCATGCACGATTACCCACATTCGGGCAAACATTCATGATACTTTTGTGGTTAAAATATCAATTCAAAATTTCTGTTCGTATCAGTTTTAATCACTCAAGTAGATGATTTATCATTTTTTATCTCGATATTTCAAGAATCTCGTTTCCTGACAAGAATGAAACAAACAATCGTACAAACCGATCACAGTCCACGTAAGCCTGCGGCTAAATGCTGTCAAAGCGTCCAACCTTTGTGTTAAAGAATGTTGATTGGAATGTGAAGGGTACCATTCATATTCGATAGACATAGGGAAGCCAGTGGCGTAGCCTGGATTTTTCAGGGGGGGGGGGGTGAGCAATGGGGAGAAATGTGGTGTATGCATATGATTATATTATGAGGTCTGTGCATAATTAGAAAGAATGAATACGCCTCAGACTATATATGATTAACAATCAATTTTGCTCTTTTGCTTTGCATTAACTTCCTTTGTTAAAAATGATATACAATTTATACTATCTTCTTTTTCTTTCTTTAGTTAAACATGTATTACCTAAATATAATGTGTATCAGTACTTGAATTTAACCAAATAAATAACAGTTTGACACATAGGCCCTATTCCATTTTCCTTTCAAAAATACCTTAACCCTTTAATTTCATTCCTAGAGGTTCGACATCTAGATCTTCAAAGGGACAAAAAAAAAACGGACAGCAAGGTGAATGCAGACTGTATTATGCACATCGTTAGCAATATCATGTCAGGCTAATAAACGAACACGAGTCGGGTGATTATTTTTAGACATGACCTGTGTCGCATTTTATCCAAAATATTTTAACAGGCATCTTTTGGCGAATTATCGCGATATGAAACACATGGCTTCACCATCTAGCATCGCTCGATGAGTGCGAGTCATCTGGAATCGTGATGATAGATACGCGGGAGAGAGATGAAAGAATCACGAGTACATGTACCGTTATTAAAGATCCTTTCTGTCATCCCAATCTAATGCTCGGTGGCGGCAGCAGGACATTAATTGATTGAGAAGGGGGGGGGGGTGAGAGGGTATAGAATGTGCTAGCTGAGGGTAGGCGAAATTCCCTTTTTTTTAGGGCGAGGAGGAAGGGAGGGGGTAAATTCGTATCAACATCAAGCCTCCGTCTGCTTCAATTTGAAGAGGAGTTAATTGTGAGAAACAGGGGGGGGGGGCAGAGGAGGGGGTAGAGCAGAGGAGGGGTGGGGCAGAGGAGGGGACTGGGGCAGAGGAGGGGGCTGGGGGCAGAGGAGGGGATGAGGGGTCAAGTTTTTTCTTCCCATTTCCCTTTTGTTCCCCCTTGGTATGATGTGCATGTCAATGTATGTCATTGGAGTGCATCGTATGTGAATAATACTCCATGTTAAAGGTAATACAAAGTTTCGGTACATTTTGAAAATTGGGTGGATAGTGATTCTTTACAATTGTTATATATTTGGATGCCCCTGTAGATGAATTATAAGCACAACAATTTTTAGCCCCTAAAACACTTCTGTTTTCGAGAAAAATGGAATATAAACATTTACCGGTGCTCCCGGTAAATGTTAATAAATATCAAATAGCGCCTACGGCCGTACAATAGTAGCTGCGACCATAAAAATCTCAGAATATGTAGTTGTAATATATAATTTCTAATAGCTAATCGGTCGATTTCAGTCAAGAAATATTGTTTTATAGGTTAATTAATATTTTGACCTTGAGAGGGAGCTATACAGCATAAAGAGTTGATTATTGACATTCACTTAAGACTCGATTTCAACCGCGACAACGATCACTGAATATTGTCGGATCGCATATGCTTCCAATATGTTCATTTGAACCAAATTCATGACCCCATACCAAAACTTTGTATTACCTTTAATAAACGATACAGCATTCAAACTTATGCTTCTTAGCATATATAGTATGCTGTTTGGGACCTTCAATGAAGATATTATCAAACAATAATTATTGTAGTGAAACGAAGCATTTTCCCTTTCCACATGCAAAAATATCCGTCATACAGACAATGAATGAAATATATCTTTGTTATTTATCTGATAACGAATAAGATTAGGTTCACTGACACTGTTTATTTAATTGACTGTGAAAGACTTACCGTCTGATAAGAATGGAATGGACGTTGGGGCCCGACGTATTGGTGTTACAGATCATACGCAGTCCATCATTATGATCATAACATATACATCAAGTCCACGAGTTGAACGCTTGAGCAGACGATCTTTTTGCAACATTTGACGACCACCAGGTTTCATTAACCCACGGTGAGATATCGACGACAAAGATGCCTAAATGACAATGTCCATTCTCCTTACTTTCTTAGCATTGACTACCAATTAGGGCGTGGTCATTAGAGTACATCTTTCTCAACGAGGTGAAAGTCCCAACACGGCATAGTAATGAACTTCACGTTGAATGAAAAACATGAAACATTTGCCAGACAAATGGAATATCGGTTTAGGTCATTTAGAGACTAAGGTTATGAGCAGGTACATAATATTACATTACAACAAAAAAAAAGAAAAAAAAAGAGTCAAAATTGCCACAAAGTGCAAAGTCAAAGATTGCATTGCTAGGCATGCACGACGTTCAACTAACTTGTTAGTAGGCCATTTTCGTGATGTAATCAAATTAATGGACAAATCTTTAGGTGCCCCGTAACAAATTATTTCATTCACCTGTCACGAATAGTTTTATTACAATAGTCAGAATGCGAGTTGCATACATTAATTGTTGCTGTAGGTGTATTAAAGGACAAAGATTATGGCTTGTCCTACCTAACAACACAGAATGTATGCAATTCGCATTCTGACAATTGAAATACAATTATTTGTAACAGGTGAATGAAATGTTTTGTAACGAAACAATTAACAAAGATTTGTGGCTTCAATTTGATTACATTACGAAAATGACATATTCGTTATGTCCTTTAGTCTGTAGAAATGCACAGATTTATTCACATTAAATTTGCATCACCCACGAATGCAATCGACCTACATCCCCTGGCCTGTCGCATGGATTTGCGATTCAAATGCCATTACAAACAATAATCAGATGTCGGAAAAGGATAACGAACTTTTGCTATGGTTTATCACTAGTCTTAGTGAAAAGCTATCTCAAATTCCAATTCTGCCAGTAGCAGATTCGGGATATAGAGGGGGAGGAGGGATCATTATTAGGATCAACACATAGCACTGAATGTAGAGCGACATGATTGATATATGAATTTAGTGTAGAACAGGATGATACACAATAAATAATACATTAAAAGAAAAGGGTACGTTCACTAGCAACAGCAAAGAAACACAGATTTGACCAAAAGGAATGAGTATGAAGTATCATTGCTTTGATTTAATAATTCTATTTTGAATACTTGAAATTTCTGCACATAAATAAAGTTCATGATTCGACATTTCACTATTATTCTTATCTAAATATATATATTGAAAAATGTAAATTCATATACAAAGGTATGTATTATATAAATGGACAGAAAATTACTCTGCAAAAAGAAAGACAAATGTTACACAGATATTACTCAGATACCTCATTAATGCTTATGATAAATTACTGGACCAGTTGCATATATCTTTGTCTACCCTTCCTCGAATTCAACAAATTCTTTAATAATGCAATACCGAAGTACAGAGGTAGGAAAATACCCTTCCTTAAAGACAACAAACTATCTAGTTGTTATTAAATTACAGAAGTAAAGAGGTAGAAAAAGACTACTTGCCCTAAGATATCCCTGCAACATTTCAATCCTTCCTTTACAGCACCTCCAAAAACATAACTACAACATGAACAAGGGAAAACCAAAGTCTTTGCCCTCCCCTCAAAGTAGCAAAAATTGAAGCATAAACAGAGGAGGAAGTTTTTAGGAATACATTTCAGTTGATAATGTACTACATTGTTATGCATTGAGTTGTTGAGCATAATCATGGTAACAAAACAGACATTTCTGAAAAGAAAATGAAGATAACATCAGAGGTAGAAAGCCAATACACCAGACTTTCAAACGATTCATAGTAGAAATAGATTACTTTGATTCCACATTCACTAACCTATAGCATATTGATACAAAAATATTGACTTACTTTGGAAGCTGATAACAATTTTTACTACATAATACAAGGTAAATATTTTTCTCTTTTAGTTTGGTTAGATTCATCATTAATTATAACCCTAACCTTAACCTATTTCCTCTTTTAACTTTCTTCCTAGAATTAAAGATAATATGTGTACACTTTAATGAAAAGTTCATAAAATAAATCTTTAAATCATGACTACGCAGTTATGGCACGAAAACATACAAACTTTAACGAAATGTTGAATATATTGATTAAAAAATATCAAGATAATTTTTACAGTACTTTTACATGATCTAAAATAGTGCATACAAAACAATGTTTCTCTCATCACATCTACACATATACACTTATCATTTATTGATTGGAACTTTGGAAGAAATAGAAATTCATGATTACATGCATTTTCTGAAATATAATCAATAATTTCAAGTTAAAAAATGATCAAATTTCACAATCAAATCACACACTTTGATTTTCTGCTGTTAATTGACTTCAACATTATACTTGCTGTAAATACATTCAAAGAAATATTGCTCAATAAGCTGATCTCTGTCCCAGATTTCAGCTTCCACTGATTTCTGAGAAATTGTCTAAAGATATTTCTATACAATAATTCTCACAATGTTTTCGTCAATAAATATCAAAACATCTTATGTTTCTGCCCACTACCATTGAGTGTTAATATCAGACGATGTAATTGGATATTTGTTTGATTCAATAAAAATAATTTGAATACAAAAATACAAAATACAAAAAATTCAACTTTTTGAAATACATTCATATTTTTTAAAAATGATAATTAATCCACATCCATTTCACTTGAAAAGGGTAATTAATAGCCGCATGATGGAGATTATTAAAGGACCTACATAGAATGTTCAAAATGACATTATTGCAAATTAGGGCAAAGGTATGGGTTGCAAGATATTCCTGAAACTTGAGAACTTTTCCCCCTAAAGAAACAGCATGTGTTTTCACAGGAGAACTAGAAAGAAACAGTATTTGAAATCCTATAAACATGATTTTTTTTATCAAGCCACATTGCCTTCATCCATTGGGAAAAATATTTATTCTGTCTAGAAGGTAAAATGAAATATAAATTATTCTTCTCTTGACACAAAAATAATGATGACTGGGTTAAAACTCGATAATATCCTTCTCTATAGATTTCTGCACAATTCAACCACGGAATAAACTTCCACGATTTGGCTCTTATTTAAGCTTTCACTTAGATTTTTAGTTTAGTGGGATAAAATGAATGATGACAAGAGACTGAGAGTATAGTAATGATGATCAAACATACAAAGTCAGTAGACAACACTTGATGTAAACTCACAGCACCTAATCTTGAAAATTTCTTACATAATTTCACAAAATTCTACATTCTAACATACAGACAGCACTTTGGCATAAAACTTGTGGTATTCCCAAATAAACAATCCATACCTAAAATATAGTGGAAGGCACACAATATCACTCACACAATATTGCAGTAATCACACCTTTCCTTTTCCATCGAACATTAAATATTCAACAGGTTTCAACAAGAAGCGTCAAGAATAACAAAAAAATCATTTCATAACCATTTCAAAATAGACCATAACATCTGCAGTAAAACCTATTTCATATGCAGCAAAGTGTAGATAATATAATTCTGATAAACCTAATTTTCATGCACTTTCATATCATATCCCATTTGGAGCATTTTTACTGCTTGTAAGGAGAGGTTAAATGATTTATCATCTTGATTAAAAGAGATGATTATTTTCAAGTTATTGAGAACTGCAACCCATCAACAAAATGTATCTCCCAACTCTGGCCTGGAAGAATGCAGGTGGATGAAGAGGGAAGAGAAAACACACTTAAATAAGAGAAGGAGAGGGAGGTAAAGAAAGAAAGTGAAAGATGAAATAGGACAGGAAAAATAAAGGATTTGCAAGAGAACACAGAAAATATTAGGCTAGAACCTGTCTATAGTATTATTTCAGTACCACATAATCAACTCACACTGGAAACAATAATTTTTTAAAGTACACTTCATGTTGTTTACGATATTCATAGGTTTTCTAACCAAATATCTTCAAAGAAAACCCTGGAGCAGATACCACTGGAGCTAATTCCACGAAAAGTCAGATGAACCGAGAAAGGTCAGATGAACCGATGATGTATGTCTCTGTTGCTACTCAGTCGATGGACTGGCCCTCGGAGGCACCAGACTGCTGAAGATATCACCAACTTTGCTCCCCTTGCCAGGAGGTTTGAAGGACACCCATCCTAATCTGACCGAGAGGGAGAAGAAGGCCATGCTAATCCTATGGATTAGTTGATCTGACCTGCAACAACAATGGATCATGGGATTACTGTCATATACAACAATAATAAATACCACACTTGTAATAATAATGGCCACTAATAAAGCGCTCATATCGGTAACGCAGTGACGCTCGTGGCTCGTAGACATTATTACCGTGGTTGTATTACAACAGTTAAACTGAGCCACCAAAGTAGCTAGTGCTCAAGCATATCAGATACCCATTCACACGTGGGTGGAGAGTAGCAGATGTAAATTAACATCTTGCAAAAGGACACTGTGCCAGGCTGCAATTTGAACCTGTACCTTGTAATCTATCTACAGTCTGGTGACTTATCCATCAAACCACAACACCCCTACATGATCATGATTCAATATTGCTATAAAGACAATGATTTTATTATTGATAATAAAGGGGGTGGAGGTGTTGTGGTATAGTGGTTCATTCACTTGACTCTTAATCCAAGGGTTGAGGGTTTGAATCTCAGACTGGCACTTACCTCCTGGGTGAATATAAACAGTTTTTCTTGAAACCTGTCTGCACTAGTTTGGCTAGGATCGATTAGACCTCATTGACATGTGGTTATCTCATAAAATCAGCTCTCAATTAAAATAAGAAAAAGGGTGTAAAGACCATGAGGGACCAACAGGTACCGCTTAGGAACTGTTTGCTATATAGAGGGCGCAAGTAACTACAAGTAGTGCAGTCCCCCTTTAAAGATCTATAGTATCGCTGACAATGCCAACGTACCTGAGCGTGAAGTCGTAGACAAAGCGCTGCCAAAAGGCATGGAACCGGCTCTTCAGAGACCTATCCTGAGGTAGAAATACAGAGCCACCTGCAGCACTGGTAGGAAGATAACAACATAGAAATCTATTGAGCGCAGGCCTGTCTGAGTGACGGTGGACTGAGGTATGGGTCAACTCAAACCGACACAAAATGGTACAGTCAAACCTGCTTTAGTGACCACCTGTCTACATGAAAGACCCCATTTTTTGTTTCCCTTGAAAATGGTTACTCATTGAAACATGTACTAAAGGAACCTGTCTACAAAGACCACATGTCTTCAAAGACCACTTTTTGTGTTTTCCTTGGGCGGGTCGCTATAGACAGGTTTGACTGTACAATGAAATTTTTGTATAGTCCATTTTCGAAATAATACATTTGCTATGCTTTCATATGACTTTTAACATGCAACATGCAAGACTTGTTTACTATAACAGAACTATATCCACATAGTAATTTTTTTCCATCCGAAATCAATGCATTACAATAGAACTTCCTGACCCCACAATTTACAAGCAAGTTGATGACTATCTGCGACACCCCCCCCCCCCCCCTCCCCTAAATTATTCTCCTGTCTCGGTCAGACTAGGGCCAGACTAAGGCCCATGTTTGAAATAATATGAGCTAATATAAGTTACTGAAATTATGGCATCTAATTGGCTGTGAGCAGATTTATTCTAAAAATTCTGGCAGCTGCTATTATATAATAGTTTTATGAAACAGGGCATAGACGTCTTCCACATACCATCTTCCCATCGTCACGAGATAGTCCACCGGAGTTCCCAAGGCTCGGTCAATGTATCGCACAGTGTTCATGTTCCTATGAAGAAGAAAAAAGGGAAACGCATTTTAAAATCTTTTTGTCAAATGTACCAAATATTGGTTATCACATAATCGTTAGTTCCATCATTGGTAGAACTTGTCAAATTACTTTAATTTATTTACTTCATAGTGAAGTCCTGGTTGAGTGGTTTGACACTTGACTGGAGATGTGAAGATCAAGGGTTCAATCCTCGACAAGACACCTGTATCTTACACTCATGATAATGATAGTTGGTTATTGTATAACGCTCATGTCTGTAAGACTCGACACTCCAGGCACCCCACAACTATTACCCCAGCTTTAGACGTGGCTACCGGTATGGCATCCTAGCATTTCAAGATAATTAACCTAATGTGCTTGTCCACCCAGGAGTATAAATGGGTACCTGGTGGGATGCAAAGGCAGTTGCAGTAGATTAGGAAGTGTGCCTCTGTTATATGGTGATTGGCTGAATGATCCCCTTGTGCACTGAAAGCACGATATTGTAAAGTGCTTTAGTGTAATTGAATCCAATGACCATAAATACACTGTATGGCGTGTTGATCAGCAGTATAGTATTTCTAACTGGTAAAGCTGTACCGGTACATTAAAAGAATACCAGAGGGGAAGGGGGCATGAGCCCACCTTGACAAAAAAATCTATGCTGCTTTTGACTACCACAAATATATTCCATGGATAATAAATTTCCAAGGACAACATAAGATGCTACATTTGGCCATACGCATATTACCTAAAGATAAGGAAGAGACATTTTGGAAAGCTCTCCATGAATACATTCATCCTCTCTTGAAACTCTTCAATCTTATCCTCCATAGTGTGCATCTCGTCCCTGATCTCACGTTGCAGCTTGCGCAGCTCCGCGTTGGAAAGGTTAAAGGTCATGTGGCTCCCTCGCTTGGCGTTCATGTTGAGGGGTCGTTGAATCAGCATCATGGCGAACAACAGGTACTCTACGGGAAGATGTCATTTAGTGTGTTGAGATTAGGCTATACAGCTGGGCGCAGAGATTGAACATGTGTACATGAAGTAGCTTCAACTTTCATCTTACCCATAACACATATTGCAAACAGGTTTCACCCTAGTTATCTAAGGCTTACAATTCAATGTGTTAGAAAACTATATGAAAATGCAAAATATTATGCTCAACATATGAAATGTAATCTTACATCTCATTCTCATGGTTATATACCCCTTAAGTATTTATTGCTAAAATGTTAAGACAATGTTGGGTATTAAGTACTTGAAAATACATGTAAATGATATACTTGTAAAGACATAACAATAAATACATGCAAATAAAAAAAGAATGCTTCCGTCTATTTAGGAATAGTTCAACAAGTATTGTATGATTCTGATGTCAGACTGAGCTCAGGTCAGAAATTTATTGGAAAAACTAAAAGTCTGTTAATTCTTTGATGCTGAATGATGGACAATTTGTTTTTGTTCACAACAATGGCGAATAAATTATAACACAGATATTTTCTATCCATGATTTTCTTTTTTTTATTTTCTTTCCTCTCAACTTTTTCTTTGTTTACAAAGGGAGTAATCATATTGATCACAAAGAACTTCATCATGAAACTAGATGGATGTTCGAAAAATGATGCCTCCGCCGTAGAGCAATTTTTCAAATTCAAGTTTGATTGTAATCCATTAACAGGTTCGCAGAATATCGCGATCACAAGTTGTTTTTATATACATGTATGAACCTTTGGTCTTTGATCTTATGACCCTAAAATCTAATCAGGTCAATGGCTTTGCAAAATACATACATGTCTCGAGTTTGATAGTAATCTATCCGTCAGTAATAAGAAGGCGTTCACAAGCTATTTTTGCAAACATAATGAGCCCCATGACCTTTAACTTTTGACCTCATGACCCCACAATCTACTCAATTCATTTGCTTTGCAAGATAAATACATGTTTTGATGGTAATCTGTTTATCGGTTTAATGATGTGATCATAAGCTATTTTTGCATATATAATGAGCCCTGTGACCTTTGACCTTTAACCCCAAAATCTAATCAGATCATTGGCTCTGCAAGATACATACATGACTATAGTTTGGCAGAAATCTATCTATCGGTTCCTGAGATAACGTGATCACAAGCTATTTTTGCATACATAATGAGCCCTGTGACCTTTGACCCCCTAACCCCAAAATCTAATCAGTTCGTTGGCTCTGCCAGATACATACATGGTTTAAGGTTGGCAGGAATTCATCCATCGGTTCTTGAGATAACGCGATCACGAGAACGGGACTTACGGGACGTACGGACAACCCGAAAAACATAATGCCTCCGGCTACTTCGTAACGGAGGCATAAAAACCCCTCTTCCTATGTGTTTTTACCTTCAACGCCCAACTGTTTAGCATGTTGGATCATGGCTTGTTCGTTCTTCAAGATGATGGCTCTCCAATACTGTCCAAAGGCAATGCGGATTCTAAATCAAAATCAAAAAGAGAAATAAGAGAATGACATGGCTTACTTTGTTCCACTGGGCCTTTGCGTTTAGTCGGTGGACGGGGTACACATAATTGTGTGAAAAAAATTCAGGGAAGGTCAGAGCAAATACTCATATTTTTCATTCAAAAGATGATTCTTGAGATAAGGTTTTATCATTTTACTTGTACACTTGTGAAAAGATGATTGTCAGGCTTTTTATCAACTAAAAACATAGAAAAGGAAGAAAAAAAGCAGCAAGAATGGTAAGGTAAAGTAATAATGACAACTTACTCTGGTGTTACTTCTTCATATAAACCATGATCGAGGACAATCAGCTCAGCCTTTCCTTTCCCATTTTTGCGGACAAGCACTAAGAAAAATATATTTAAAAAAACAGGTGCTATATATAGTCAGCCAAATAAAAATGGACACTCTTTATTGTTCCAAATTTTATATAAATAATCAATAAAATATATATCAAATGAAAGAAAAATTAATACTCTATCAGCATCAATTAAGATAAAGTTTGTAACTTTCACACTTAGAAGGGCACATTCAATAAACCATTTGAAGGTCTGATGAAACAAATTGAAATAAGAGTCATCCCATCACTATTCCCCATATATTTTGTTAATTAAATCTTGATTTTGTATTTTTCATGGACACAAGTGTATATCAATTTTCCTTTTCATTACAATGAGTTATAGTAATGGTGATTTTGCACATATTCTATGAGGATTCAAGCCATGTTTAACATGCCCTGAGCAAAAAAAAGTTCTTTTAAATCAATTTTTGTTAAATTTATATACAAAACGGATAGAGAAATGTGAGAAATTTGCATATAGCCTACCGTATGTTATACATATCACTGTTTCATAAAATTACGAAAACTTTGAAAATCCCATAACTTTCTTATTTTTCAACCAATCTTTCATTTTTTCCTCTATTGATTTATTCCATGAACTTGCAATGGGCCGGATGTGCCCTTAAATTTAAAGGTTAAGCATTTTTATTTGTGGGCTTACCATTGCCAGGATGAGGATCTGCATGGACAAATCCTGTGTGAAAAATCTGCTCACCAAATATTTTAATCAGCTTTTCATCCACCTAAATGTGTAAAAAAAACAAGGTAAAACAATGATTATTATTCTTTTTCTTTCTCTTTTTTTGTGTGTGGTGGGGGTAGGGCAAGAGGGAAGATAAAGGAGTTATTCAAAACTATGTTGTGGTCATATATCCAAAATAAATTGTGAGATATATTACACATGAAGTATATGCAACAACAAACTTTTTTTAAACCCTCTTACCTCCCCCTCTGAAAAAAATATGAGCAAAATTAATTTTCTATAGAAAAGACAATAATCCTATTAATGATATGGGTCATGTCAACAGTATCCAAACAGGCATTTAATATAAATTTAATCACACACAACTCATGTTTTTGATAATTAAAAAAAAAACCTGTGTCATACTACCACAAACTTGTTGAATACTGTAATGAAAGTAGGTATCATAAAGAAGTGGAAGGTTCATGGTAATTAAGTTCTGTTTACATAACTTGATTTCAAAGTAAGCGTTTTTTTCCTTTGATTGCTCAATTTGTTGAAAATGCTTGCCCTAATCAAATAATTTCCAAGGTCCATCGAGACATTTCATCATAATGTGATATGCACTATACAAGAACACCATATTACAGGTATTATTATTACCATGATCCAGCCCTGAGCAGCAAGCGCTTATGCTCGCATCATCTTAAAGTGTCTATAAGTGTTCATTTTCTCACCTCTGCTAGACTGAAGCCATCTTCCTGCAGTTTCTCTTTCTCCGAGACTTTGTGTCCTTTCACAAACTCCATTGTCAAAATCCTCTGGAGAAAATGAAAAAGCAGATTTATTTTATACACAAATACAATAAAACCTGCTTTAGTGACCACCAGTCTACAAAGACAACATTTTTTGTTTCCCTTGAAATTGGTTTCTCGTTTTTTGTTTCCCTTGAAAATGGTTTCTCATTGAAACATGTACTAAAGGAACCTGTACATAAAGACCACCTGCCTATAAAGACCACTTTTTTGTCTCCCTTGGGTGGTCTTTTTAGACAGGTTTTACTGTATGACACAATTTACAAATAACAATCCGCAGCAGTCATGGCAAATTTCATATTACCACTTAAGAGATCAAGATGATAAATTTACAGGCTTTTCTTTGATTTAAAAAAAAAACTAACTCTGCACATACATGTAGATGCAAATCAAAGCTCATCTTCATGACAGAAAAACGTGCAGATGATCACACGCCCTAAAAAACACATGTTTTTGTGCATGGGACTACTAGATAATGACAATGTAATTGCTATTTGACAATTACATTTTACACCACAATTGCTTAGCAAACAAGATTTGAACATTCAAGTTTTTGTTTATTCTGTAAGAATTTAATTTCTGTAAAAACCATCATCACTTGAAGATTACTTTTACACACTAAATATAATGTTTGTACATGTATCATCATTTTTGTTAATTTTTCAGAGATTATTTTCAGAGCTAGCTCATTGTTCTTACCTTATTAGTAAGATTCCAGTAAACCTTGGGTACATATACATAGTCCAGGTGCTTCAGCTGCTTGGCACAGGTCTCTGAATTCCTGCCTTCATTCTCAAAATCCAGCTCTTTGGCCAATGGCTCCTCTAGATCCTAAAATTGCAAAAGAATATTCCAACCAATATATCAAAGAAACAGTTTGTAGGAAGGAACTAGATGGAACTTCGACTGCGCGCAGTCGAAAATGATGCCTCCGTCAAAGAGCAATTTTACAGACCAAAACAGAAGAAATTTTTCAAATTCAAGTTCAATTGTAATCCATTAACAGGTTCTCAGAATATCATGATTACAAGCAATTTCTTATACATAAATGGGTGACCCTTTGATCTTTGACCTCATGACCCTAAAATCTACTCAGTTCATTGGCTCTGCAAGATGTCCTGAGTTAACTAGTAATCCATCTGTCAGTTCTAATGAGAATGCATTCACAAGCTATTTTTGCATACATAATGAGCCCTGTGACCTTTGACCTCATGACCCAAGAATCAAATCAGTTCATTGGCTCTGCACGATACATACATGATCTAAGTTTGGCAGGAATCCATCAATCGGTTCTTGAGATAACGCGATCACGAGCTGTTTTTGCATACATAATGAGCCCTGTGACCTTTGACCTTTCACCTCGTGACCCCAAATCTAATCAGTTCATCGGCTCTGCAAGATACATACATGACCAAAGTTTGGCTGGAATCCATCAATCGGTTCTTGAGATAACGTGATCACGGGCTGTTTTGCATACATAATGAGCCCTGTGACCTTTGACCTTTGACCTCGTGACCCCAAAATCTAATCACTTCATCAGCTTTGCAAGATACATACATGACCAAAGTTTGGCAGGAATCCATCAACTAGTTCTTCAGATAACGCGATCACGAGAACGGGACGTACAGACGTACGGACGGACGTACGTACGGACGGACGGACGTACGGACGGACGGACAACCCGAAAACATAATGCCTCCGGATACTTCGTAACGGAGGCATAAAAATGGAGAGAAAGATTAAACCTCTTCACTTCTTTTTTATAATTATCAATCTAACTTTTTATCTCTCCCCATATCATAGCAACTACTCCGAAGATCAAGATAATAATCTTGATCTAAGGGCACGAACGAACAAACCACTAAATTAAACTGAATTGAATTGAGTTTAATTTAACTACCGGTATTATGTAATGTATTTGTACAATTCTACACCTTACACACAATCATGACAATTTATATACTTGAGCATCCCCATGTATGTGACATTGGTGTACCGGTATACATGTTGTAAGGCCCGGATCCAGGATTTCTTAGGGGTGGGGGCCCAAATTTGAAATCAATTTGAAATTCAGTGTGCTGAAATTTGAAAATCATGTCAGCCGATAATTCTCATCGGGGGGGGGGGGGGGGGGGGGGGGGGAGGGGGGAGAGGGGTAGTGGGCACTAATATTTTTTTTTGGACCTCAACAATTTGTAAAATCGCACCCCCCCCCCCCCCCTTGAGCGTCGGGGGGGGGGGGGGGGGAGGGGGCCATCTCCAAAAAAGGGTAATTTTTTTTTTTTTGGGGGGGGGGCCCGGGCCCCCCTGGATCCCCCACTGCATGTTGTATGTTTGTAATGCCAGTGCCTTCTCTCATAGCAGTTCTACAAAAGTTCTAAGACCAGTATTGGAAACGCCCCAATTCCAAAAAAGTATGAAAAGCTTTATTTGAGAAACTGGAGTTGGAATTACATTGAAATATATATTTCCACCATGTTTATGATATTCAAAACCTTCATGGTCTTATCTAATCTTTATAATGAATATCAAAAACATGCCCAAAGGGGCTTGAAGAAAAAAAAATTATAAAAATTCAAATTTATCATTCTTTAAAACAAAATATTAATGAAACTTCCTTTTGGCCCGGGCCCCCCTGGATCCCCCACTGCATGTTGTATGTTTGTAATGCCAGTGCCTTCTCTCATAGCAGTTCTACAAAAGTTCTAAGACCAGTATTGGAAACGCCCCAATTCCAAAAAAGTATGAAAAGCTTTATTTGAGAAACTGGAGTTGGAATTACATTGAAATATATATTTCCACCATGTTTATGATATTCAAAACCTTCATGGTCTTATCTAATCTTTATAATGAATATCAAAAACATGCCCAAAGGGGCTTGAAGAAAAAAAAATTATAAAAATTCAAATTTATCATTCTTTAAAACAAAATATTAATGAAACTTCCTTTTGGCTTTATATAAATATTTACCAATAATATATCCTTGAAGTTGAAAGACTTTGGGTGCATCCAATGGATGATGTCAAGGAGTATCTCTAGAGTTCGAAGGTCACCGGGGTACTGGTCCCTCAGGTTGATGTACTGTACCTGCGTTCAAATCAAAACAAAGTATCTATGTTTTGACCTGTTCCAGAAACTTATGAAGTCCTATTTAATTTGCATAAACTACAAACAAAATAATATACACAAATATCTAGCCCTCCACAGGCTACTATATTGTAGAGAGTAAAAAAAACAAAGAACAAATCATAAATTTACATATTTTTGACTCACTTGGTGTCAAGGTGATTCTCTCCCTTTTTTTCATGCAAATAAAATTGTTCTTATATGGATTGGTTGTGCCATTGTGGGAGAGACAGCACATTTTATGCAAAACATTCAAAATATATTAAAAACAAAAAATATATGATTACACAAGTCTTGATGTTCAGCCCTAATTAAGTGTGAAGCCTATCTGTAGCTAATAAGCTAGATTGGCCCACTGCTTGTCAGCCTGGCGGTGCCTCACATGTAAGGCTAGCTCACCAGGGACCTTGAATACAGATGAAAATAAGGAGAGAAATGAGTTGGTTGACAGCAATGTTGAATAGAAGCAACACTGTCGCATGATTCCTCCAATGTTGTATCCCTCAACTTGTTTTTTAAAAATAATCTGAGTAGGCCTTCCACTTGTGGACTCGTTGTGAGACCATTTTTCATTGAACTACCGAGGTACATGCACATTCCCTCCCCCTTTATACATATCTGGATATACCAATGTAAGGGCATTTCTGTGAAATATTATAGATACATTTTAGTTCTTTAAAAATAAAGGATAAAGACTCTCTTCTACCTTTACAGCAACTTCATCTCCCTCATGTGTCTTTGCTCTGTGAACCTGAGCGAGGCTGGCAGCTGCTATGGGCTCTGGGTCAAACTCTGCATATAACTCATCAGGGGTCTTTCCAAACTCTTCCTTGAATAATCTGTCCAACTGAACAACGTCGAATGCAAAAAAAAAGAAGGACTGTCAATAATTGAAGGATGGTAGTGTACATTCAGAGGTAACTTTTGGAGTTCAGTTGCCAAGAAGTAATTTCTTTAGTGGGAAATTTACACTCTCCATAAGGTGAACTCTAAAGGATGATTTCCTCTCAGAGTCCAGGAGGGGGATGTGGGGGGGGGGGGGGGAGGGGGCTACTATAATTGTTCTATAGCTGAAAAAGTTCATCAGGACGGTGTGAACCATAGCCATTAAAACTGTCATATTTTAGCTGTACACCAATTACCTTTTCAGGTGGTTGGTACACTTGACAGTGTTATAACACTTGCTGCCTCTTGGCAGACAAATACACAAAACATAGTTTCCCTCCTTCCTTTTTAATTCCCTCTATCTACACCATTCTGACGATAATGTAACCACATACCTGCTAGGGCTAATGTTCATGAAAAGACATAGGATTCAACATTATAGAAAAATTTGAGTATATCACCATACTGCAAGTATTGATAAGAATCATAAGATAAAATGGATTATTACCTGTATCAGACATCTGAGCAGTGGTTTTACAAAATCCTAAAAGAGCTAATCAGTCAATATAAGACCATATTACCGTCTCATGAGAAAGCCTATGGACTTTACGAGTTAAAAAAACAGTAAATATAAGACCATATTGACTGTGCCGTATTTTGTCATTTTCATTGCGCATCTATTATGCGTATGAGAACCTGCGCACTTTGCGCGCACTCTATTGTGACGTAATAATAATCTCACCAAAGGCACACTGCTTGCAGTGTATCGAAAATTTCGTCCAGCACTTGATGCACAGTGCTGGTTTGAAAAAGTTTGTTCAGTTCTTTGAGATTGTCATAGTTGATTTATGTATTTGCTCTAGATGTCTGATTTGGATAACAATAAAAATATTGACTGGCTTAACTTTCGGGAGATACCACATATATTGCCCTCACAAGACCCATATTGCCCTCGTCTTTGACTCAGGGCGATATGAGTCTACCGGATTATGTTGTATCACCCTCAAGGCCAGTCAATATTATATAAATATCCCACCTCCTTGTATTCCCTTGTGAGAGCTCTATCCTGAAGTGTCGCCAGCTTCAGCAGGATCTCCTTGGGTAGGATGTAGTTAGCAGTCACCATGTACTGTCCAAGCTTGATGTAGAGACCCCCATTCTTCAGACAGCCCTGAATATACAGAGTCAAATAAAGTGGTTAACCAAATGTTTTTAAAAAGAGTTCTCCAGTTACAATGGATGATTAAGACCCGTCTTGTTTCAAATATCAATTTTTAATTTTCTTCACAGGGACAGTTTTCTTAAATTAGACCATTGTACCATCATTCCTGCACTTTAACAATATGCTATGTCCCACTCATATTTATCAGAGGGTATCTATAAACAACCTTGCTTGTCATACATCTGTACTGCTAGGACTGCCTACAATAGGCGAGTGTGTATTCTCCAACTTATGTGAGAGTTTCATAGGAGCAAGATTGCTGGCCAAAACAGGCCCCACAATTTCTCTCTATCACAGTGATAGAGATCCAAGTGAAGGAATTATATGGAAATGGGATATTTTATCATCCTACAATGTCAAGAATTCTGCAGAATATTCCTTTATTTTTGTTTACCTCTTCAATTTACAGGCCGTCCACTGCTGATATTGACAAAGCCCCACATAGTGAGTGCAGACGTCTTAATCAAATGCACAAATAGGTAAGCTTTCATTGGTAACATACACAGATTAGAGTCAGGTACAATAATTCATGGAATCATTCAAATTGTGTAGGATCGACTCTCATATCATACATTTAATATCAAATCTCCTGTTCTCTTGTTGCATGCTCTGAAGGCTTCTTTGTATTCTTGGCTGCCATCTTCAACTCTCCAAAGATTCCATTTATAATCTAAGGAGATTCTTGTTCCAATATAGAATGTTCTGTGAGATGGGGAAGATAAGGGTTATGAGGGAGAGTAGGAACATTAATAATTTTGTCATCAAGTCTCTTTTAGAATAAAGCAATACTATATAAAGAATATTTTCTATGATAAGCGATTGCTGTTCTTTGGCTGTTTCATGGGGGCATATTTTTCATTATTTTTAAAGGAAAAAAATGCATATCACATCCTGGATAGGAATACAGAAATATTGAATTAAAATGAAGAAAACTCATATCTAAATGTCATAATTTGCAAGATCATCAGTCACTATTCAATAAAATGGAACTTTCTGTCATGTCAAAACACTGTTTTTTTCACTCTACCTGCATTAAGCAAACAAAGAATGATTCACATCATGAATGAATGAGATCTCTGTACGAGGTTCAAGAAACTTTCTTTATTTGCTAAGGATCATATTTGCTCAACTGGTCTCTTTGAAAAGATATCACTGTTTGCCCAAATGTACATGGTGATGTGTGCAGTTTTATGTTCTGCAAAGAAGAGTCGCTATGTCAAATACTCTTTGAATAAGATTAGTTGAGGTAAATACATGCAGGGCCAAATGTTTGCATAAGCTTGAAAACACGAGTAGGGCAATCCTGAACTTACCTGAAAAACCTGATAAATCCTTCAGCAGTAACGTAAGCTCTTCTCCTCCCAGCGCTATCCATGCTAGCATAGGTAACACCGCCTGCTACGGCCGTTATCCCTGTCAGTCCCAGCAACGTCTTCCTGAGTATCCTTCGTTTGGGCTTGACAGCCTCGGCAACAACGTCGTGCTTCACTTCAGAGAACATCCTCTTCACTGAAGCATGACCGATGCTAGTTCTTAGTGTATGCAGCGATCTCCTCATATTGCTGCCTGAGTGACAGACATTCGTCAGAGCTGAAGGGTTCTTAATCATGTGACGACAGAGTCTTGCCATCTCCATGTTGCCAGAGAAGAAGTTTCTGCTCACTTTCCTTCTGTATTCATATTAGCTGCATTCATAGATGAAAAGAAAGTACCGTAGACCTAATGAATGAATTTCAAAGATTCATTACTTTATGCAACACTGTTACCCTGGAATTTGTGGCTTAAACATGAATGCTTGATAGCTTTCATTACAAAATGAACCACATTTGCAGCCCGGCCCCCCCCACTCTGAGAACGGACGGACCCCATGTGTGTTACCAAAATGTCCGGTGAAGGGGTACTTCCGTGTGACAAAGTCCGGCCTGAGAATTATAAAAAAAAGGGGGTGTATCAACTTTTCACCTAGAGATTTCTTTAAAAAGGGGGTGTTTTTTTTTTGTTTCTCTCATCTCTTTGGACTCCTGAGAAATTATTCAGAATTTAGGGGGGTACATCAAGCATTTTTACGGATTTAGGGGGGTCCCCAAGGCAGGAAAAGCCAGCGAAAAGCCCGCAAAAGGGGGTTTCGGAAATGTTGGCAGTCCTCAGATAGGGGGTACTTTCAAAAAGAGGGAACAAGCATACGCGTACCCTAAATAACACTGAGTGGGGGGGCCGGGATCTGCAGTCTTTATGAGTCCACAATGAAGTATAGATCTAGACGAGTAGCTTACTGTTTCAAACTCATAGAAATCATAGATCATCTGATTATGGTGCAAGAACATGTGTTAGGCACATTCATGGGGCACTAGAGGGCGCTTCGCGCTCGTACGAAAATCTGAATGGCTTTGCTGCGGTGGGTCGGCAATAATCAGCCCAAAACTTGGATATGGGAGGGTGGAAGGATATATCTTTTTTATAATGTTATCTGGTCTTACCCTTAACCATCCTATGTTTAATCTATGTAGAAATAACATGCGAGTACGATAAGAGAAACATCGGGCCCATTACTGATGCAACTTTTGAAATATTAGCCTAGAAATGACCACCAAACGGAAAAAAATGACATTTTTTCCCGACAAATCTTCATAAAATCTGAGTTATAAACAAGTCACATCTAGGTACACTAATACAAATAGGATTTTCTGAAAATTCAGGTATGATTTATTAAGTTTCTTTCAAGTATATTTCTGCGCATTGCAGCGCCAATATTCTTCACTGCTTCAAAATCACCCTTGAATTTTTTTTTTGCAACGAATTTGTTACGAGGTCCGCGAGTGTTCCCCGTTCCTTGCGTGTTGAAAGTTTGGTAATACATAGTTTGCATTGACTCGCGCACAAAAAAATGGTCGAAAACAAAATGTCAAATGAAGAAATAAACAAGCTTTTGTATAGTTATAAGAGTTCTACCGAGGTTTCTTTGTCGATTTAATTTATTATATAGTCTCAATTAGAATTCAGAATTATCTCACTAAAAAGTTAAGAAACCGACGATGTTCTCGATCGTAGATATTTTCATTTTCCCAGCAGCGGATCTAGCGTTGTTTGGGCAAAAAGCTAGGCCGCTGCCTTCCCACCGCAAACCTTTCTGAGTCCCGCTAAAATGGCGCGCTGCGGAGCTCCGAAGCTGCGTTGGTATCGGTGGCAAACTCTCAGCCGGCTAGCTCCCCACGACGGACCATTCGTGGTATGGCGAGAGTGTGTGTGTGAAGTACGATTTTGGATTCGAGAACGCACGTAATGCAACCGTGCGCGTCATTTTCAGCTGTCGAATGTCTACGACCAATTTTTCATGTACGATTTTTAGTACAGATACTTGGTCAGTTTTCTTCTTATATCTTTGGTTTTACAACATTTAAAAATATAATTTCTTCAAATTTGCTCCTGACTCGGTTCAGACTAATTGTCTGATGTGTTTTCAAGTCAATTTTTTTAATATATTTTTTTGCATGAATTTGCCTATCACACCCACAACTACAAGTTACAACCGACTAATGGTAGGTGTACTGAAAGTAATTTCAATTTGTAAGGAAATTTTGGCTCGAACCAAGTTAATATATATCACATGCTCGATCTTGTAGTTCAAAAATTAAATTTCTGACTTGTTTTTAATTATTGAGATTGAGCATTGAGATTGAGCATTGTGATTGTACAAAACGTGACACAAAAATCAACACATGGGACAGACCACCATAAAATGTACTCATTATCGAAGTAAAAACATACCTAAAGTAAAAGTCACAGGTACAGGTGTAACGTTAGACAAAGCAAATCAGAATCGGGCAGCAGGATCTTATTAAAGGTTACAAAGTCATATCCACCACAGTTCTGAGGTGAAGAATCTCGAATTCATCAGCGTGATCGTGATCCAGGCAAGAGCGCTCACGTTCGGGATTATGCAATCACTGCAAATGTTACGCGTGCGATGGTTGCATGATCATGAATATGCATAATGGGAACCAAGGGGCGGGGGCGCGTGTGCGTGGGGGTGGGTGGGGGAGGGAGGGGGGGGGGGGGGGAGAGGGGGGGGGGGGAGAGGGGTTAGGACGTGTTTGGTTTCTTAAAGAGAAGGTTGAGTTCTGGGGAGAGGTGAAAAACAATTTGTGAACATTATCATTATGAAAGTGGGGAAGAACATCAGAGAAAAAATGTTCCCCGATGTTCAATCGCCTTCACTTAATCACTTCCAAATTTGACAAGCAACAGCTTAAAAACTCAGTGACGTTAAGTCATAAGTTCGTTATTCTATTCTCTTACCATTCATGACATGAGATGTGGGGCTTCAATGAAAATAAATAGAAAGAGAAGGAGGCAGGTGAAAAGATAAGAAGGTACGTAGGAGGGGGCTATATCACCCTCGAAAATCATCTCATGGAGGCATCGGGGATCGAACCCGAGACTATCCGAACTTTGGTCGAACGCTCTGCCAACTGAGCTATACCCCCTCGAGGCCTCGACATTATCACTAGGTTTATGAATCCATAATATTCCGAGGAGGGTCGAAGGGTATTTTAAACGAGAATGTTTCGCAATATCCTCTGTTTCTATGGTAACGCGATAGAAAGTTAGTAACAATTTTCAGTTTGGAAGTCGAGGTTTACAAAGATGGCTAGATCGGTTAGGGTGAGAATACGAGGACGCTGGAGTGTGGCGATATGAGAAAATAAAGATATTTACGACGTGTGCATTTATGATAGAGAGAGAGAGAGAGCGAGGGGGAGAGAGAGGGAGAAGAAGAAGAAAAATAAGAGAGAGAGAGAGGAGGAGGCAGATAGAGGAGAATGAGAAAAACTAGGCCTAAACAAAATGTTGTATTGCCCTTTAGGTGCCAAAACATTGATCGGTCAGTCGGAAATCTTTTTTTGTTTTTGTTTGCCTCTTTGGGCTGATATTTCTCTGTTTTGAATGCTTTAATACATTTTTTTTTTTATTCATATATATATATTTTTTTTTTAATAAAGCCGACCGTAGATTTTAAGATTTTTGGGTCGGTCGCAAAGGGCAATACAACATTTAAAAAGGCCTTATTCTTACATCTCCATTGAGTCAACTGTAATAACTTTTTACTCTCTCTCTCCATATTCTAGTGAGAGCTAGAAACCTGATAATGAAAAGAAAAAGAAATATCCTTATATCCGGAGAAAGTCAAATGGACGAGTTTGAGGAGGGCTGACATGAAAAAATCCCCATGGAGGCACCGGGGATCGAACCCGGGACCTTACGATTATAAGTCGGCTGCTCTGCCACTGAGCTATACCCCCATAATCATGTTTTCAAAATTTCTAAAGAATTACATGCTACAAAAATTACTATCTGATGGGGGAATTTCTGAAAGGAAAAAAAAGTGAACAAAAATATGGGAGAATCGGGTACGCATGCGTCAATAACTTTTGGTTGGGCGGTAACGTAATTTTTCAAGATTTTCATGGTTGTGCATGTCTATAGCTCAAACAAAAAACGAATGAGCAAAATATTTTTAATGGAATTACACAAAGATGGGAACGAAAATGGTTCCATTTAAACATTTATCTTATGCCGAATATAATAGTCTTCTCCATGTTCTTTTTGATGAGATGTTTGGACTCGTGAATGATAAATGTTAGAGTTAGTTGGCCATTGGCCTGAAATACGATAATTTATCATAAAACAGGTGGGGGCAGTTCAAAGTGATAAACTAATAAAACGAAGTTTATTAAAAAAGCAAAGGAACATAATAGACTGCAAAGAAGAGAGAGAAGGAGCAATGTGGATACCCCGCCGAATTCCAGCGGATCCTGCATGCGGATGTACAGGAGATCCAGGGGGTAGAGGGGGATATGGTTTAAAAGATTAACGATTCATTTTCACCAGATATGAGATAAACATTTTATCGTCAGACCGATCATTTTTCTTCTTTCTGTTCCAACAATATTTGTTTTGTTTTCTAAAAGGTGTCATGGCCCGTGGCCCGGCCTACGGCCCTCAACCCCTTCTGGGTATAGCCTAAATGTATGTTGCTTGCCATATTATCTAAAGCGAATAAAGTAGAAGAAGAAGAAAACAAACAGGATTACGAAAAGGATTTAGACTGATTGAGCTGGGAGTTCTATATTTAGCAATTAAAAACAAATATCTTCTCGCTATTATTATTATTATTATTGTTATTGCTAAACATGATTAGGAGAGAAAGAATAATGGAGTGGAGGTCGGCTTAATGTTCATCGAAAACCTTCACTTGGAGGCATCGGGGATCGAATCCGAGACCCCCCGATCTTGAGTCGGACGCTCTGCCCACTGAGCTATACCCCCAATATCATGATCCTAATGTTTCTGCTCAATAATATTAAGCAAAAGTAGATTGGAGGGGATTTCTCTTTTTACTGCAAAGAGCGAGGAAATATATTATTTACACATGAGCAATATAAGAGATGGCCAGTGACGTGGAGTCATGTCCTTCTCTTACCATTCATGAAATAAAATTTGGGATTTAAATGAAAAATGGATAGAAAGAGAAAGAGGTCAGGGAAAAGGATCGGAAGGTAGGGAGGGGGCTATATCATTCTCGAAAATCATCTCATGGAGGTACCGGGGTTCGAACCCGAGACCTTCCGATCTTGAGTCGAACGCTCTACCTACTGAGCTATACCCCCACATTTATTAACCAAATGTTCCTGAAGAATAACATTCGGGGGAGAACAATGTGTAGGGAATTTTTTATTTTACTGCAATTAAAAAAGAAAAAAAAGAAAAGGGAAGTGACACATGCGCAATAGAAAAGAGACATCAGGGGGACATTTCATGAAAAAAGTCGGTAGTTTTCACCGACTAATATCATGTTCACCGACAATTTAGTCAGCGCTGATTAAATTTTACCAATCACAGGCCTGGAAAATAGTCGGTGACAAAATAATTGTCGGTGAACATGATATCGGTGAAAACCACCGACCAATTGTTTCATGAAATGCCCCCCTGGTCATACTAAATTTCCTATTCTCTAACTATTAATAAGATTTAATGGTGAAATTAAATTTGGAACTTAAATAAAAAGATAGAAGGCAAAGTTTGGGGAGGGGGCAGCGGCTATATACTTCATTAATATTATCCGGTGGAGGCGTAGGGGATCGAACCCGAGACCATCCAATCTTCAGTCGGTCGATCTGCCAATTTAGCTATATACCCCCAAATATATTAACCAAAATAATTCAGAAGAGCAACATTTGAAAATTTGGAGAGACGGGAAGACAGACTGACGGTGACAGAGAGAGAGTGAGTGAGAGAGAGAGAGAGAGAGAGAGCATAATATATGAAATAAAGACAAGGGGAAAGAGATGTCCAAAAGGACATGGGAGACATAATATTGTGCCATTAATATCCACCGGTGATTATACCTTGAAAAAGAAAAATCCTATTGGAGGTATTGGGATTCGAAACCCAAGACCTTTCGATTTTAAGTCGAACGCTCTACCAACTGAGCTATACCCCCTCGACACAATCATGAGGTTTATAAATCCGTAATATTCCGAGGAGGGTCGAGGGTATTTTAAACGAGACCATTTCACAATATCCTGTGTTTCTATGGTGACGCGATAAAAAGTTTAGTAACATTTCTCAGTTTGGGGGTTGAGGTTTACAAAGATGGCTAAATCGGTTAAGGTGAGGACACCGGAGTGTGGCGATATGAGAAAGGGGAGATATTTAAAAAAAGACGCCTGGCTGGAATGCTCCCCAGGGAGTGGAGAATGTGCATACATTGTGTGCGGGTAAGCCTGAATCCTATGACCGGGGTAATAATATATATATCTGTAAAGCGCTTTGACAGGGCCTTCGGTCCTGAAAAGCGCTATATAAGAACTAGCTATTATTATTATTATTAGAAAAGGGAAGGAAGATAAGAGGAGAGAGGGAGAGGGAGAGAGAGAGAGAGGGGGGGGGGGGGGGGGGTAGGGAAGGGATGGTGGTAAGGGGTTATGAGGGTCATGGATAGAGATGGATGTTTTTCGAGAAATACTGGTGTCCCTGATCGTGTAAGTGACCCAAGTGGCACTCACACCACGCCTCTGCCTACATACATGCAGCTTATCCTTATATCTCCATTGAGTCAACGGTAATAAGCTCTCTCTCTGAAATAAATGAAAAGAGAAAGATATCCGGAGAAAGGAAAATGGACGAAATTGAAGAGGGTTTACATGAAGAAAAACAATCCACTTGGAGGTACCGAGGATCGAACCCGGGACCAGTTCTGATTTTAAGTCAGTTGCTCTGCCACTGAGCTATACCCCCTCGACATAATCATGAGGTTTATAAATCCGTAATATTCCGAGGAGGATCGAAGGGTATTTTAAACGAGACCATTTCACAATATCCTGTGTTTCTATAGTTATGCGATAGAAAGTTAGTAACAATTCTCAGTTTGGGGGTTGAGGTTTACAAAGATGGCTAAATCGGTTAGGGTGAGGACACTGGAGTGTGGCGATATGAGAAAAGGGAGATATTTATGACGTGTGGATTGATAATAGAGAGAGAAAGAGAAAACTTCCCCAATTGGTGCCTGTTGGTCCCCATGATCCTCTTTTTCTTTTGTTTAATGAGACCACTTGGAGGTACCGAGGATCGAACCCGCGACCAGTTCTGAATATAAGTCAGTTGCTTTGCCACTGAGCTATACCCCCATTAACATTTTTTTCAAAATTCCTAAAGGGTTACATGTTACAAAATACCATAAAGTAGGGGAATTTCTGAGTATTATTGCAACTAAAATAAAAAGGTTGGAAAATCAGGGCAGTTGAAAGTAATAAACCATAGGACATAGTTTAAAATCATAGGAACATAATAGACTAAATAGAAGAGAGAGGGGGAGAAAGAAAGATGAGAGAGATATATAAAGAATTTGAATCCTTCCTTTCGATTTGGGTTCGAAAGCTCCAGCAAAAAAGCTACTGTATACCTGATTAATCATGAAGTTTATCAATCCAAACTATTGCTATAGGAGAGACGAAGTGTCAGGATTCAGGAATACAGTATTCGATACCAGAATATTTCGCAATTTCCCGTTTTCCCATTTCCATCCGCTGATGTGGTAGTGCAATGTGAAAGTCGTCAGGATTATATAAGGCATACATTATTTGCGTGGTTCAATTATTGTAATAAGCGGGCAGATTACAGTATGCAAATATTTTGGTATCAACACTGGTAGCCTAATAAAGAATAAAAGCCAGCGCGAAGATGATAACAACAAAAGAGACTGTGAAGGATCGATCTTTTCATCCGAACATCTCATTAGCTAAATTGTAAATAAATATAAGTAAATGAATAATGAAAAAGATTTTTCGAGATCATGACTAGTCGAAAAGTTGGAAGTTATTCTATTTCGATATTACATCAGTGAGTGTGTGTGGGTGGATTTGGATGTGCGCGTGTGAGTGAGCAGGGTTTATGTGCGTGTGTGGAAGGGCGGACGCGTGCGAGTGCATTATTTATACATCAAAGTGGAATATATAATTAATATTATGTAGAATGGAATGAAGATAACGGAAAAAAAAGTGTGTATATTTTATCCCAGAGTAAAGGAAAGTGAATAAATATTCAAACCGTGATTTGGCGAACGGTTCTTCAGGAATATAAACGGTTTCATTTATTAATTAAAAAAGAAATAGGCAGTTGTAATTGCTAACCAAGAAAGATATGAAAACTTCATTCGCTGATGTGGTAGTGTAATGTGGAAGACGTCTGGCTTATATAAGGCATACAATATTTGCGTGGTTCAATTGTAATAAGCGGACAGATTGCAAATATTTCAGTATCAACACTGGTAACCTGTTATAGTAATAATGACTGCTATGAGAGACCTAGTTGTGTGATAGCACGATCATGTAACCTCTCCGAGAGCCTTTAAAAACATCTATGCCTCGAATATTAAAGCAGTCATTATAACTTGTATACACCGAAAAGGGTCATAGAATACATGTGCGACTTACCAATAATGGTAATCAAGTTTTGTTTACGCTATCGAGACCTAGACTTAATAGAGTGTCTGATCGCGCACCACTCGAGTTTGTGTGCTAAAATCTTTCCCATTGGGATTGCACGTATATACGTAAAATGCCAAAACCGGTCAATAGTCTTTTGAAATTTTCAAAAGACTATTGACCGGTTTTGGCATGTTACGGGAATGGCTAAAATCACGAATCCAATCAGATGGCTGGATTTCTAAAATGAGGTATATAATAAAGAATAAAATAGCGCATATCACAATATGTCTCTATGCTCTAAAAGCTAGCACGAAGATGATAACAACAAAAGAGGCTGTGAATGATCGATCTTTTCATCCGAAAAATATTGCTCTATTATTAGGGTGATCACACTGCCTGTGCACACAGTCTGCCCCATGCACATACACACACACACAACAGCAGTTAGTTGGTAGAAATAGCAATTTTCGTAAATTTATTTAAAAAAAACTGAACAATATTTTTAAATTATTATTTCACATATCTTTCAAGCATACCTTTAACTACAATTCTGTGTAGTTTCATTATTGAAGGCGTGTGGGAAATATGTTAAATTATTAATTAGAATATTGTCTTTTCAGCCATGTGTGACATGGCCCGCTGATCACCCGTTGACTGTTATTCTGCGTGGTGAAAATGCACTTCAATGTATAAAACTTCCCTACAAAAATGCAATATCCTCATATGTTTCACTCATTGAACCAATTTGTTATTTACACTAAAGCTAGCTACAACTGTACTAGGGTCACTAAACTTTTTTTTTCTCTGAAATTCAGTCACTGTGGAATGTTATGGCCTGTTGAATTGAATGGTTTCTCGGAAAATCGTCATAAATCCTCAAATCTTTATTATTTATTTATTTATTTATTATTCTTTATTTTTCTTATTTCTAACCAGTTTTTAGTGATCAAGATAACTTGAAAATGGCAGGATCAAATGCCTTGAAATTTAGCACACATATGTATAGGCATATGTAAAAAGCACAGAAATTTTTTCAACCTTGACCTTGACTGATGACGTCATCTAGGCGCCATTATGTAAAATTTTACGAAAATCAACTCATGATCATATCTTCATAACCAAAAGGAATTTCTCATTCATATTTATCATGATCAAGGTCAATATCTGTCCGGTCGATTGCAGGTCAAATAACGCGCGCGTGTGCGTACGTCCGCGCGTCAATACGCGCGTAAAATTTTGAAATGCTCAAAATCGTCTCAAAATCATTTTGCATACGTTTTAGGCCATTCTAAGCATTTTATAAAAAATCGCACACACGCGCATGCGTGCGCGTTTTCGCGCGTAAAACTATGAAATCGCCATTTTTTTTTCTTTCATAATGTTCCACATATTTTTACAAACAAATTGATAGCAATTTGACCCTCAATTAACTCATGACGTCATCATAATGGCCTCCGAACTCAAAATTTCAATTTGCATATTATGACGTCAGCATATTTTTGGAAAATTGATTGTATCTTCGTAAAAATTGATCGATTTTTTTCGAAATTTTGATTATGTTCTAGCGAGACAATTCTCTACAAATCTAGTCGTCACTATTTTTCATTTTGACAAAGGCATCATGGCGTATTTTTGCGATTAAAGGAGGCATGTCAATTTTTCACATTTTGCGTGTATTCTCTAAGGGACATGACTTTTTCTCAAAACTTGATTCTACATTCCCGTCTTTCGCGAGCAATATCTACGTCGTTTTAGCTTCATTTACATTGAACTTCGAGTATGTTGTAGCTGAGACAAAAAGCTATCTCAAATCAGGCGCGGATCCACGGGCCCAATTCTTCCGGCCCGGCTATGGCAAGCCCTTTGTGTAAAAACTAGATAAACTCTGTTTTTCTCAGATAAACTCTGTTTTTCTCAGATAAACTCAGTTTATCAACAGATAAACACAGTTTATCAGAAAAACTCAGTTTATCAGTTGATAAACTCAGTTTATCAGTTAATAAACTCAGTTTATCAAGAAAAACTCAGTTTATCAATGATAAACTCAGTTTATCAACAGATAAACAGAGTTTATCAGTTGATAAACTCAGTTTATCATTGATAAACACAGTTTTTCTGTTTTTCTGATAAACTGAGTTTATCTAGTTTTTACACAATGGGCTTGCCATAGCCGGGCCGGTAGAATTGAGCCCGTGGATCCGCGCCTGTCTCAAATGTACCCTTCATTTTGTCTCAATTTTTTGTTGGATCAGCCCACCTATACTTGTTCCAAACAAGTATTACAAATCTAGTTTAATTCATTATTTGTGTCCAAGAAAAGTGATAAATTAAGGTGTCAACTTTGTCGAATTTTGCCATTTTTGCCAATTTGACCATTTCTGGCAGGTTTTTCGGTAATTTTGCGATATAAAAAAAAATGGTATAAAATCACAAAGCATTGACCGATTTCAATTCTGTTTTTTGTTTTTTGAAGCTTTCATAAAGCCTGATCATTTGCAATCATCAAATAACATGTGTTTGTTGTACCTATTTTTGGTGTGCTATACTTACTATTATGAATATAAAATTGAAATTGTAATACTCATTCCCAAAAAATATATAAGTAAATGAATAATGAAAATGACATTTTGAGTACATTACTAGTCGAAAAGCTGGTGGTTATTCTATTTCTATTTTAGATCAGTGAGTATGTGTGGGTGTGTTTGTGTGAGGGAGGGCGGGGGCAGGGAGGAACAGAACTTTGTTCCTACTAGTAAAATAACCCCCAGATTTTTTTTTAAATTTTTTTTATTATATGGAGTGAATAAAATGTACAATTAACTTGTAAATTATGCTTATGTACTTTAAGTTTACCTTGTTGCTCAGTTTTATATACTGCAAATAAGTTTTTGTTTAATTATGTTTATGTTGAGCAATTGCTATTGAAAAAGTTCATATTTATTGAATTGTATATGTTGTTCTTGTTTGTATTACATTTGGAGGAATGAAACAAAATTACAAAAAATATTTAAAAAAAGTGAGTAGGACGGGGTTTATCGCGTGTGTGGAAGAGTGGAATGGCGGACGCGTGCGTGTGCCGGATCATTTATACATCAAAGTGGAATATATCATTTATATTGAAAAGATATTTGTATATAATGTATGTATATTTTATCCCAGAGTAAAGGAAAGTGAATACATTTTCAAACAGGGATTTGGCAAACGGTTCTTAATGAATATTAACTGTTTCATTTATTAATTAATATTGAAATAGGCAATTTGTAATTGCTAATCAAGAAAGAGGTAAAAACTTTTATATCTAAACTTTTAAAGAACCTATGATCTACACTCTAAGCTTTATTGATATCACGTTCATTCTTACATTCAAAGTAGTATGATCAAATTTCAATAGGTCCTATATATTGCCTTGAATATTCGGCAGGTTCTCATTATATTATATTGTGTAATATATAAAGAATAATGAGTGACCCTCTGTGTGACCGGGCCTTTAGCTTTGTTCAAAAGTCATGACAAAGTGACATCTGGATTCTTCGTTGATAATTATTTAGGTCATAATCGTGTGTATACTTCATGGCGCATAAGGTATCAAGATGAACATTTTTTCATTGTCAAAAATCGGAGTGGTCATTAGAATTTAAAGTCGCGATCAAAATAAGGGCGAGCAAGGATTTCTTTTATCTACCTGATTTCTGAAATCTAATTATGGTGACATTGCGTGACGAAGACCATCATGGTTGGCTAAAACCTCATTTAACGAAGGGGAAAGTGAAAAATGCAATAACATTTTTACCGTCTTTCAACCTTCCATTAGATTGCAATCAACTAAAACCCTTTTTAGCCTAAAAGAGTTTTTGTGTTGACTGTATTTGCACTTGGCAATTATGTGGATTGCAATCAAATGGAAGGTAGACGGTAAAATGTTATTGCATTTTCACTTTCCCCTTCGTTAAAAGGGCAGACAGCATTAATGCAATTAACAGTGACAGGTAATCAAAGATCCAAAGATAGCCCGTCAGATTTGTGAGTTTACCTAAAATATATTTCAAAAAATTATCGCGTTTTATTCACGGCCTGAGCTTAATGAGGCAGAAAGTAATCATAAAATCTTATCAATCCCGAGTGATAGTATCAAACCTGAGCTTTTTATCAATCTGTTTGTACTGTATTTTTAACTCTAATAAATTCAAAGCTTTATGACAAAGGTCTAGATAAAGGCTTGCAGTAACTATGCAATGTGCTTAAACAATGTCGAGCAAACTGAGAATAGAGAAAGAGCCCAACAACCTGAGTCTATACATATAGTTCGTTAAGACAGTTCCTCGAAGCCCAAGAGCTATCTTTCCCGTGGACCCTTTGATGTCCTGATTGATATAGACTTTGGTAGATCTTGACAAAAAGAAGCCTTATATCAACCATTAATCATGAATGCAACAGAATCAGCAGCCGGTACCGAATCCTGGGAACATATTCATCCGATCCCTGCAGCCTGGTTTCTTGTTGTATGCACGGTACTTTCTATTTCTTGCAACACCATCAACCTTATCGTTATACCTAGGCTGAATTATTTGGCAGATACTTCGAAAGTCTTTTATATCGCTCTCGCCATCTTTGATCTTATGGTCACGTGTATACTTATCCTTATGATCAAACCTTCTCTATCGGGATACTGGAGTTATGGTGAATTGGCTTGTAAAGCCCTTGGATCCCTTGCCAGGCGCGGATCTACGGGGGGGGGGTTTAGGGGGTTTAAAACCCCCCCCCCTTGGGCGGCCCAAAAAAAAAAAAAAAAAAAAAGGAAAAAAAAAAAGAAGAAAAAAAGAAAAAAAAAAAAAAGAAAAAAAGAACGCACGCTGGAGAGAAACCCTTTCAAGTGCAAATATTGTGAGAAGATATTCAACTCATCTGGTAACTTAACCAAACACATGATAACTCTGGATATAACTGTGTATTTAACTGTTACTTGATTTAAAAAGACGTTATCATGCACTGCTTTTTATTGTCTCCATTGTGTTAATAGATGCCAGGAAAACATCACTTACGGGGTTCAAATAATAAACACCCAAAAAAAAATCGGCTCGCCGCTTCGCGGCTCGTGGACGATGCTCCGCATCGTCATTATTTTGGTCAAACCCCTCCCCCTTAGCAAAAAGCTAGATCCGCCCCTGCTTGCGGGATTAGCGCCATCCTTTTCATCAGCAACGGTGACACTACTCAACATCGACAGGTTTATCCTAATAATCCGACCCCTTAGATATCCGTCCATTGTTACTCGACGACGTTGTGTTGCTGTCTTGGTATCGACGTGTTGCAGCTTGGCCATCATTGTCCTTCTCGAGTTCGAATTCGCAGGAGATTCTTTTGACATCGTTCGCTTTCGGGAATTCGGGATGTGCCTCATGGATACAACCGATAAAGATTTCTTACCAATAGCCATTTTTAATTACACCATCTCGATCTGGGCTCAGGCGGTTATCATTACGGTACTCTACTTGATCGTAATTCGAACTGCCTGGAGACACACCAAGGACATGGCTCGACGTGACGAATCTATATTACGGATCCGAAAGTGCCACAATCGTATCAACCCGTCTTTGCCTACGACTTCGTGTAAAGATCAGGTTACGAATATCGACTACCAAATAGCTATGCGTGCATTAGCAGCAAGGAAAAAGAAATTTCTCAAATCGGTGACTTTTGTCATTGCAATTACCGGTTTACATTTCATATGCTGGATTCCTTATACGATTTCGGAAATCGTTGAACCGATGTTCGGTCTTCCGGTTTCACGTCAAGCCCGAGTGACTTTCATATATATATTAGTGTGTACAACCTGGTCCAACTCTGTGGTCTATTTCATCATCATTAAACAGTACAGACAAGAGGTTTTTAAAATGCTGAAAAGTTTGGTCATGAAATTCACATGGAAGAGGGATTAAACCACTGAAAGGAAGAAACGCAATGTTCTAAAAACACCATTCGTAACATGGAGATTTTGCCAGCCTTCATGATGTCAGGTTGTATTGATACCCGAGAGTGGACTTCACTTTACTGGAAGCCCTATGTAATGTGCGCATCCTCCACCCACTTCACAAGAACAACACCAACCTTCATCATGAATTCCGAATCCAAAAGACATGATAGAGCTTTCCCAATCTCTTGCAGCAATTTCCCGATGGGACACCGACTCTCTCTGAGGCGAGATTGAAGCAAAACTCAACTAATAGTAATACTCTCTAGCAATTTAAAGAAGCCCTGTGAACTATGCGAACTATGACATCATGGAAACAGACGAGTATAAATTGTCTTTAAGGAACGCCTTCTGTGGATAATGGTTGGTGGATAATGATGATGTTCCAGGTGCGACGCAACGGTTATTCCTGTGACAATTGCTACGGGAATTTTCGCGAAAGGTTTAATAGGTTTAGGGTTAGGATTTAAATTACTTTTTAAGGAGTCATCTATTTCGTAATACTTGTACAATTCTTATATTTATGCTTTTGATGAGTTGATGACTAGTAAATTATACATTTTTTTTAAAGTACTTATGAACTATTATGTACCTCTTTTTTAGAAATCTAGTCATCTGAATGGTCGAAATTGGAGTCGTGATTTTAGTCATGCCCGCCTACCGGTCAATAGTTTTTTTTAAAGATGCCCGTTGCCCCGGTAAAGGTCGCATAAATAAATTTTGCTGAGATCCCTATTGGTTTAGGTGTACACAATTTCTTTGTGCGAGCGCGGAGACCACATACAGAATGATCGTATACATATAGCCTTTTTCAGGCAACTTTCCAGCGAAGATTTACAGACAGTGTCTCAGATTTTCTGTAATTTTTTAACCAGTCGTTGCTCAAGAAAAGGATAAGGTGAGAATTCTTTGTAGATTTTGTTGTGAATTCGGAATATAAAATATATATCGACTGCTTTAAAAAGTCCACTCCAAAAATAGCTTACTTTCAATAAGGGAGTTTACAGATACAATCTGCGCATGGGCAGATAAAGGTCATTTGTACCAAAATGGTAAAACCCACAGAGAAGAATACTGGATAAGCGCTCATGAAAGTTATGTAACATTATTCATTTATGCACCAACGGTACATTCTATGATACACAGGTGGAAGTATTCTTTTCAAGAGGTCAAACAAAAGGTATTCATGAAGCACATCTAGGACTTTGGCAGTTATTATTCTAAGATGCTCAAAGTGGAACTTCTCCATATTGTGTAAAAGATCTGTGGATATTTGGGGGCATTTGTACCATGTGCTATCTGTAAACTCTCTTATAGAAGCAGAAAAATCAGACAAACGAATCAACAAAAGTTGTAAAACTATGGAACAATGAAAGTTACTACACAAATTACCAAATTTAGTTATCACTTTGTGACGTCATGTCCTCACTATTTATCAATGGCTTTATATAGTTTAATCCCATTAATTTCCCTTTTTATCCCCCAAAACTTGATTCCCCCATACCTTTGCCCAGGTTATATGATTTGTATCATATTGCACGCATGACATTTCACAAAATCTGTTATAAACTTTGAAGAATAGATACTTTTTTCTGAATATTGTATATTCTTAATTATTGATTTTTATATAAATAATTTATCAAAATACATATTTTTCATGATTTAACTGTAAAAAGTTACTCTGTATTAGTGCATCCACACAAAAACATATTACTATCAATCTAACTTGGATGATGGTGTGAAGAAATAAGATTCTTAGGGGAAAAATTGGAAATTTATATTATCAATATATAGAAAATATTTAGTGGATAGTGAAGACATGACGTCACAGACTGATGCGTGAGTTCCCAATTTGTCTTGTGCTTTTCATTGTTCCATAGTTTTAAATACTTTTTCAAAAAATTCATAACTTTCTTATTAGTTATCCGATTTTGCTCAAACTTTTTTTTGATTGGTTTGTCTGATTTTCTGCTTCTATTGAAAGTAAGTTATTTTGGGAGTGGACTTGTCCTTTAATATTCGAAGCATAGCTGTTTCTATAGGCTAAAGGGGACGTTACATCCTGATATAACCCCGAGGCGGGCGGTGCGCCACTCATAGCAATTAATACGACCATTTATTATAAGACAGGTAAGGGCAGTTCAAAGTGATAAACCAATAAAACGAAGTTTAAAAGCAAAGGACCATATAGACTGCATAGAAGGGAAGGAGGGAGAAAGAGAGAGGGAGAGAGAGAATGACAGAGAGAGAGAGATAGAGAGAGAGAGAGACAGAGAGAGAGAATGAGAGAGATAGAAGTGATAACAGAGGAGAGAGAGAGGGGGAGAGCATATAGGTGAAATAAAAAAGAAGGGGAAAGAGATGTCCTAACGAACGTGGGAGACATAATATTGTGCCATTATTACACACCGTTGATTATTCCTTGAAATTGGGATTCGAAACCCAAGACCTTTCGATTTTAAGTCAAACGCTCTACCAACTGAGCTATACCCCTCGACATAATCATGAGGTTTGTGAATCCATAATATTCCGAGGAGGGTCGAGGGTATTTTAAACGAGAACATTTCGCAATATCCTGTGTTTCTATGGTGACGCTATAGAAAGTTAGTAACAATTCTCAGTTTGAGGGTTGAGGTTTACAAAGATGGCTAAATCGGTTAGGGTGAGGACACTGAAGTGTGGCGATATGAGAAAAGGGAGATATATTTTATGACGTGTGGGTTTGTGGTAGAGAGAGCGGAGAGAGAAAGAGAGGAGAGGGGAGAGAGGGAGAAGAAGGAGAAGAGAGAGAGAGAGAGAGAGATGGATGAAGGAGTAGGTAGGGAAGGGTGGTGTAAAGGGGTTAGGAGGGTCATGGATAAATATGGATGTTTGGGAAGGGAGATTTGCATTTCATTTTTCGAGAAATACTGGTGTCTCCAATCGTTTCAGTGCCGCCTCAAAGGTGAATACACACCACGCCACAGCCTACCTAAATGCAACGTATCCTTTACCTCTACATTGAGTCAACGATAATACGCTTTTACTCTCTCTCTCTCTCCCCCCCCCCCCCCTCTCTCTAATGAAAAGAGAAAGAAATATCCTTATATCCGGAGAAAGAAAAATGGACGAGATTGAAGAGGATTGACATGAAGAAAAAATCCCCTTGGAGGTACCGAGGATCGAACCCGGGACCAGTTCTGATTATAAGTCAGTTGCTCTGCCACTGAGCTACACCCCCATAAACATATTTTCAAAATTCCTAAAGGGTTATACATTTTACAAACTACCCTAATTATAGTGGGGGAATTTCTGATTATTATTGCAAACCAAAAAAAAAAAATGTGCTAGGAGAATCAATTACGCATGCGTAAATAACTTTTGGTTCTGCGGTGACATAATTTCTTGTAATTTCACGGTTTTGACTGTCTATAGCTTTAAAAAAACATCGAGCACGACATATTCAATAGAAGAAAACAAAGATTTGATTGAAAATGGTTCCTTCTTTTGTTTTCATTTAAATGTTCATCTAATTCCTAATGCATGTGCATAATACTTCTCTATATGCATTTTGATGAGACGATATGACTGGCAAATTATAAATGTTTGAATTAGTACTTCGGAAGTAATGAACTACCAATGGCCTGAGATACGATGATTAATTATCAGTCAGGACTGTCAGGTAAGGGCAGTTTCAAGTGATAAACCAATAGAACGAAATTAAAAAGCAAAGGCACGTAATAGACTGCATAGAAGAGAGAGAGAGAGAGAGAGAGGGGGGGGGAGTGAGAAAGAGAGAGAATGAGAGAGATAGAGAATTTGAATCCTTCCTTCTGATTTGGGTTTCAAGGCTCCAGCATCTAAGCTATACCCTCAAGTTTATCAATCCACATTATTGCTAGGAGAGACGAAGTGTATTCCATACCAGAAAATTGCGCAATTTCCCGTTTTCCCATTTCCATCCGCTGATGTGGTAGTGCAATGTTGAAGTCGCCTGGCTTATATATTAAAGGCATATATTTGCGTGGTACAATTGAAATAAGCGGGATTATTGCAGTATGCAAATATTTCAGTATCAACACTGCTATATTTCTGGTAGCATATTAAAGAATATTAAAGACAACCTTATTGTTTTGTAGCGTAGGGGGGGGGGGGTGGGTGTAGGATTACCTAAGCATTTTTATACATATATTTTCTTACTAAATTACAGGGCACCTGCAACTTTTTATTTTTATCAAGGGGTATATAAAATACAAGCCATGCTTTTTCAATAGACTCCGCCACTTTGTTTTACCATTGTGCCAAGTAATTTAAACAATTGTATAATCATTTGTAAAATGTTTTGTCAATATTATGTTATTGAATTTGTATATATTTCATATTCATTTGATTGTGTTATATCATTTGGAAATAAAAGGAAATCTTGAAACCTTGAATAAAAGCTAGCACGAAGATGATAACAACAAAAGAGACTGTGAAAGGGTCGATCTTTTCATCTGAAAAATATTGCTCTATCATGAATAAATGCGAATATAACATCTCATTAGCTAAATTGTAATACTCATGCAAAAACAAATACAAGTAAATGAATAATGAAAAAGACTTTTTGAGTACATGACTAGTCGAATAGCTGGTTGTTAGTCTATTTCTATTTTACATCAGTGTGTGTGTGTGTGTGTGGGTTTTGATGTGCGCGTGTGAGTGGACGGGGTTTATGTGCGTGTGTGGAAGGGTGGAAGGACGGACGCGTGCGTGTGGATTATTCATACATCAAAGTGAAATACAGGCCTTAAATTTCAATATTTTTAGGGCTAGGCCACTTTTCTGTAGGGCACATTCTTATATTACAGCACAAATGGGAAGAATTGGAAAGGGCACACAAAAATCTCCAAGGCCAATGAGAGGGGCATTGAGGCCAATCAAAGGGGCATCCAAGGCCATGGCCTTGATGGCCTTGGATTAATTTAAGCCCTAGAAATATATAACTAATATTATAAAGAATGGAATGAAGATCACGGAAAAAAGTGTGTATATTTTAAGTAAAATTTGAGTAAAGGAGAGTGAATAAATATTCAAACCGTGATTTGGCGAACGGTTCCTCAGGAATATAAACTGTTTCATTTATTAATTAAAAAAGAAATAGGCATTTGTAATTGCTAACCAAGAAAGATATGAAAACTTTGATATCTAAACTTTTAAGGAACCTATGATCTACAATCTAAGCTTGATTGATATCACGTTCATTCCTACATTCCAAAGTAGTATGATAATATGTTAATAGGTCCTATATTATCGAAAATAATATCGCTAGTGATATTCGTTTGTCTCGCAATGTGGTCAATAAGGAATCTAAAAGATCACGACGTTTCGTATGCTACTGCAATACTTCGTCAGGTGATAAAAACTGTTGTAAGCAAGGGTCTTTTATACTTTACGGGAGGACCGTAAAGCGGTCTAAAATTCGATCGATAATTGGAACAATAACGCCCAATGCCTATTGGTCGACGTACACGGTGATCGACCAATCACCAAGGCCGCTGGTTCGGCCGCTGGTTCGGCTGATGCACCAGGCCTATTGGCCGACGCATACGGTACTCGACCAATCAACGGGCCGCTGGCTCGGGCCGTCTGCTGAATGGAATCGACCGTTGTTGGCTGGCAGGACGGCGAGTGTCATGGCGGCGTATCGTCCGCATCCAAAATTCGGGGATATCGATCCCGTTGTCTCTGTTGAAATTAGGGGCTTTTCGTTAGTGTGGACGAGGACGGCGTTCACGTCCTCTAACGATGCGAATTGGCGTCAGACACCCGTCCTGTTCACTACCTTATTACCCTTTTCGTTTTAAGTCGACACCCGTTTTCTACACGATGACGTAATGCCCCCGCACGCGCTTATTCAATTTCTCCTTCTTTCACTTCTTATTTTGTTCTTCGTTTATTATTCTATTATACTCTCTCTATTTTCCTTATGTTATTCTTTGTTTTTTCCTTCTTTCATCTTCTCTTCTATCTTTCCATTGTCTATTCTTTATCATTTTCTCTTTCTGTCTTTCCTAACGTTATTGTTGTTGTTATCATTCTATCATTTTTCTTTCTATCTTTCCTCATATTATTCTTTGTTTCTTCCTTCTATCATCTTCTCTTATGTTATTCTTTGTTTTTATCATTCTATCACTTTCTCTTTCTGTCTTTCCTTATGTTATTCTTTGTTTTTTCCTTCCTTCACTTTCTCTTTCTGTCTTTCCTCATGTTATTCTTTGTTTTCCCTTCTTTCACCTTCTCTTTCTGTCTTTTCTTATGTTATTCTTTGTTTTTTCCTTCTTTAACTTTCTCTTCAGTCTTTCCCTATGTTATTATTTGTTTCTTCCTTCTTTCACCTTCTCTTTCTGTCTTTCCTTATGTTATTCTTTGTTTTCATCATTCTATCACTTTCTCTTTCTGTCTTTCCTTATGTTATTCTTTGTTTTTTCCTTCCTTCACTTTCTCTTTCTGTCTTTCCTTATGTTATTCTTTGTTTTTCCCTTCTTTCACCTTCTCTTTCCGTCTTTTCTTATGTTATTCTTTGTTTTTTCCTTCTTTCACCTTCTCTTTCTGTCTTTCCTTATGTTATTCTTTGTTTTTTCCTTCTTTCACTTTCTCTTCAGTCTTTCCTTATGTTATTCTTTGTTTTTTCCCTTCTTTCACCTTCTCTTTCTGTCTTTCCTTATGTTATTCTTCTTTTTTTTTTCTTCCTTCACTTTCTCTTTCTGTCTTTCCTTATGTTATTCTTTGTTTTTCCCTTCTTTCACCTTCTCTTTCTGTCTTTCCTTATGTTATTATTTGTTTCTTCCTTCTTTCACCTTATCTTTCTGTCTTTCCTTATGTTATTCTTTGTTTTTTCCTTCTTTCACCTTCTCTTTCTGTCTTTCCTTATGTTATTCTTTGTTTTTTCCTTCTTTCACCTTCTCTTTCTGTCTTTCCTTATGTTATACTTTATTTTTTCCTTCCTTCTCCTTATCTTTCTGTCTTTCCTTATGTTATTCTTTGTTTTTCCCTTCTTTCACCTTCTCTTTCTGTCTTTCCTTATGTTATTCTTTGTTTCTTCCTTCGTTCACCTTCTTTTTCTGTCTTTCCTTATGTTATTCTTTGTTTTTTTAATCATTCTATCACTTTCTCTTTCTGTTTTTACTTTCTGATTTACGCTGCGATGTAGCAAGATGACGTCATTCTGACGACGGGTCACTAGTTTTCTGACGAACCTCAAATCATCGATGAACGGGTTCGCAAATGTGGCCTGACGACGCCAGACGACCCGACGCATGCGCAGATCGCCGAAATGACGTCCCATATTTGACGTCGACTATGTCGACGTGACAAACGAAAACCCCCTATTATTAGGATTGAGACGGATATTGATAGCTTCTTTTACCCTCCGTGTATACCAATGCCGTTCTTGGGAAAGGCACTGAACCCCGTCCCAGTCTGGTTGATGCTGGTTGTCCCAAGCATGTTCGGCTACGGCTGAGTTGTCACTGAGCATAAGAGGGACGTCAGACTCCGTCGAACTGACAACTCAGCCGTAGCCGAACATGCTTGGGACAACCAGCATCAACCAGACTGGGACGGGGTTCAGTGCCTTTCCCAAGAACGGCATTGGTATACACGGAGGGTAAAAGAAGCTATCAATATCCGTCTCAATCCTAATAATTTCAACAGAGACAACGGGATCGATATCCCCGAATTTTGGATGCGGACGATACGCCGCCATGACACTCGCCGTCCTGCCAGCCAACAACGGTCGATTCCATTCAGCAGACGGCCCGAGCCAGCGGCCCGTTGATTGGTCGAGTACCGTATGCGTCGGCCAATAGGCCTGGTGCATCAGCCGAACCAGCGGCCGAACCAACGGCCTTGGTGATTGGTCGATCACCGTGTGCGTCGACCAATAGGCATTGGGCGTTATTGTTCCAATTATCGATCGAATTTTAGACCGCTTTACGGTCCTCCCGTAAAGTATAAAAGACCCTTGCTTACAACAGTTTTTATCACCTGACGAAGTATTGCAGTAGCATACGAAACGTCGTGATCTTTTAGATTCCTTATTGACCACATTGCGAGACAAACGAATATCACTAGCGATATTATTTTCGATACTATATCCGCAATGAGTAATATATTTAGCAGGTCCTATATTGCTTTGCATGAAAGCATTCGACAGGCTTAATTTTTATATCTCATCATATTATGTTGTGACAGTTGTGTGATGAATTAAATGAAATCTTCAAGGAAATACAGACGATAATGTGTAATACTTCATCGAGCATTAGGGTACAAAGATGAGCTTGTTTTTTCTTGTCAAGAATCAGAGTGGTCTTTAGAATTTGAAGTCGTGATCAAAATACAGGCGAGCAAGGATTTCTTTTCATCTACCTGACACTTATTTCTGACCAGCTCATTAGGTTTTCAAATTTAGGTGACTCGATGAATGACATTGCGTGACAAAGACCATCATGGTTGACTTAAAGAGTTTTTGTATTCGCTGTATTTGCACATGGCAGTTATGTGTGGATTGCAATCGGAGGGATGGTTGAAAATGGTAAAAAGTATATTGCTTTTTCCACTTTCCCTTCGTTAAAAGGGCAAGGAGCAATGCAATTAGCAGTGACAGATAATCAAAGATTCAAAGATAGCCCGTCAGATTTGTGAGTTAACCTAAAACATATTTCAAAACATTATCCTATTTTATCCACGGCCTGATATTAATGAGGCAGACAGTAATCATCAAAACTGATCAATACCGAATGATTATCAAACTTGAGCTTCTTCTTTATCATTACGGTCGTACAGAAATTTCCAGCGCTACTGAATTCCCAATTATGACACAGGTCTAGATGAAGGCTTGCAGTAACTAGGCAATATGTTTTAACCAATGTCGAGTAAACTGAGCATATAGAGATAGACAAACAACGTGAGTCCATGCATATAAGTCAATCCATTTAGTTCGTTAAGTTAAAGGTAACCTCGAAGCTCAAGAGCTGTCTTTTCTGTGGACCCTCTGATGTCCTGATTGATGTAGACTTTGGCAGATCTTGACAAAAAGAAGCGTTATATCAACCATCAATCATGTCTGCGACAGAATCTGCAGCCGGTTCCGAATCCTGGGAACATATTCATCCGATCCCAGCAGCCTGGTTTCTTGTTGTATGCACGGTACTTTCTTTTTCTTGCAACACCATCAACCTTATCGTTATACCTAGGCTGAATTATTTGGCAGACACTTCGAAAGTCTTTTATATCGCTCTCGCCATCTTTGATCTTATGGTCACGTTTATACTTATCCTTATGATCAAACCTTCTCTATCGGGGTACTGGATTTATGGTGAATTAGCTTGTAAAGCGATTGGAGCCTTTGCGGTATTCGCGCCATCCTTTTCATCAGCAACAGTGACACTACTCAACATCGACAGGTTTATCCTAATAATCCGACCCCTTCGATATCCATCAATTGTTACTCGACGACGTTGTGTTGCTGTCTTGGTATCGACGTGTTGCAGCATGGTCATCATTGGCCTTCTCGAGTTCGAATTCGCAGGAGATTCTTTTGACATCGTTCGCTTTCGAGAATTCGGGATGTGCCTCATGGACTCAACCGATAAAGACTTCTTACCAATAACCATTTTTAATTATACCATCTCGTTCTGGGCTCAAGCGGTTATCATCACGGTACTCTACTTCATCGTAATTCGAACTGCCTGGAGACACACCAACGATATGGCTCGACGTGAAAAAGCTGTATTCCGGATCCGAAAGTTCTCCAATCGTATCAACCCGCCTTTGCCTACGATTTCGTGCCAAGATCAGGTTATGAAAAACGATTACCAAATAGCAATGTGTGCATTAGCAGCAAGGAAAAAGAAATTGAGATCGGTAACTTTTGTAATTGTAATTACCGGTTCATATTTCATATGCTGGATTCCTTATACGATTTTGGGAATCGTGGAACCGATTTTCGGTCGTCCAGTTTCACGTCAAGCTCAAGTAACTTTCTTATACATATTATTGTGTACAACCTGGTCCAACTCTCTGGTCTATTTTACCGTCATTAAACAGTACAGACAAGAGGTTTTTAAAATGCTGAAAAGTTTGGTCATGAAATTCACATGGAAGAGGGATTAAACCACTGAAAGGAAGAAACGCAATATTCTAAAAACACCATTCGTAGCATGGAGATTTTGCCAGCCTTCACGATGTCAGGTTGTATCGATACCCGAAAGTGGACTTCACTTTACTGGAAGCTCTATGTAATGTGCGCATCCTCCACCCACTTCACAAGAACAACACCAACCTTCATCATGAATTCCGAATCCAAAAGACATGATAGAGCTTTCCCAATCTCTAGCAGCAATTTCCCGATGGGACACCGACTCTCTCTGAGGCGAGATTGAAGCAAAACTCAACTAATAGTAATACTCCCTAGCAATTTAAAGAAGCCCTGTGAACTATGCGAACTATGACATCATGGAAACAGACGAGTATAAATTGTCTTTAAGGAACGCCTTCTGTGGATAATGGTTGGTGGATATTTATGATGTTCCAGGTGCGACGCAACAGTTATTCCTGTGACAATTGCTAGGGGAATTTTCGCGAAAGGTTAATAGGTTTAGGGTTAGGATTTAAATTACTTTTTAAGGAGTCATCTATTTCGTAATACATGTACAATTTTTATCTTTATGCTTTTGATGAGTTAATGACTAGTAAATTATACATTTTTTTAAAAGTACTTATGAACTATTATGTACCTCTTTTTAGAAATCTAGTCATCTGAATGGTCGAAATTGGAGTCGTGATTTTAGTCATGCCCGCCTACCGGTCAATAGTTTTTTTTAAAGATGCCCGTTGCCCCGGTAAAGGCCGCATAAATAAATTTTGCTGAGATCCCCATTGGTTTAGGTGTACATAATTTCTTTGTGCGAGCGCGGAGACCACATACAGAATGATCGTAACATTCAGCCTTTTTCAGGCAACTTTCCAGCGAAGATTTACAGACAGTGTCTCAGATTATCTGTGATGTTTTAACCAGTCGTTACTCAAGAAAAGGATAAGGTGAGAATTCTTTGTAGATTTTGTTGTGAATTCGGAATATAAAATATATATCGACTGCTTTAAAAAGTCCACTCCAAAAATAACTTACTTTCAATAAGGGAGTTTACAGATCCAATCTGCGCATGGGCAGATAAAGGTCATTTGTACCAAAATTGTAAAACCCACAGAGATGAATACTAGATATGCGCTCATGAAAGTTATGTAACATTATTCATTTATGCACCAACGGTACATTCTATGATACGCAGGTGGAAGTATTCTTTTCAAGAGGTCAATTAAAAGGTATTCATGAAGCACATCTAGGACTTTGGCAGTTATTATTCTAAGATGCTCAAAGTAGAACTTCTCCATGTGTAAAAGATCTGTGGATATTTGGGGGCATTTGTACCATGTGCTATCTGTAAACTCCCTTATAGAAGCAAACAAATCAGACAAACGAATCAACAAAAGTTTGAGCAAAATGAGATAACTAATAAGAAAGTTAGGATTTTTTGAAAAAGATGTAAAACAATGAACAATGAAAGTTACTACACAAATTACCAAATTTGGTTATCACTTTGTGACGTCATGTCCTCACTATTTATCAATGGCTTTATATAGTTTAATCCCATTAATTTCCCTTTTTATCCCCCAAAACTTGATTCCCCCATACCTTTGCCCAGGTTATATGATTTGTATCATATTGCGTGCATGACATGTCACAAAATCTGTTATAAACTTTGAAGAATTGATACTTTTTTCTGAATATTGTATATTCTTAATTATTGATTTTTATATAAATAATTTATCAAAATACATATTTTTCATGATTTAACTGTAAAAAGTTACTCTGTATTAGTGCATCCACACAAAAACATATTACTATCAATCTAACTTGGATGCTGGTGTGAAGAAATAAGATTCTTAGGGGAAAAATTGGAAATTTATATTATCAATATATAGAAAATATTTAGTGGATAGTGAAGACATGACGTCACAGACTGATGAGTGAGTTCCCAATTTGTCTTGTGCTTTTCATTGTTCCATAGTTTTAAATACTTTTTCAAAAAAATCATAACTTTCTTATTAGTTATCCGATTTTGCTCAAACTTTTTTTTGATCGGTTTGTCTGATTTTCTGCTTCTATTGAAAGTAAGTTATTTTGGGATTGGACTTGTCCTTTAATATTCAAGACAGGTAAGGGCAGTTCAAAGTGATAAAGCAATAGAACGAATTTTAAAAGCAAAGGAACATAATAGACTGCATAGAAGGGAAAGAGGGAGAAAGAGAGAGGGAGAGAATGAGAGAGAGAGAGAATGAGAGAGAGAGAGAGAGAGAGAAAAAAAAAGGGGGGGGGAGAGCATATAGGTGAAATAAAGACAAGGGTAAAGAGATGTCCAAACGGACGTGGGAGACATAATATTGTGCCATTATTATCCACCGGTGATTATTCCTTGAAAAAGAAAAAATCCTCTATTGGAGGTATTGGGATTCGAAACCCAAGACCTTTCGAACGCTCTACCAACTGAACTATACCCCCTCGACATAATCATGAGGTATATGAATCCATAATATTCTGAGGATCGAAGGGTATTTTAAACGGGAACATTTCGCAATATCCTGTGTTTCTATGGTGACGCGATAGAAAGTTTAATAACAATTCTCAGTTTGGGGGTTGAGGTTTACAAAGATGGCTAAATCGGTTAGGGTGAGGACATTGGAGTGTGGCGATATGAGAAAAGGGAGACATATTTTATGACGTGTGGATTTACGATAGAGAGAGTGGAGAGAGAAAGAGAGGAGAGAGAGGGAGAAGGAGGAGGAGAGAGGGAGAGGGGAAGGGAGAGAGAGAGAGAGAGAGAGAGAGAGAGAGAGTGAGGGGGGAGGGGGTAGGAAAGGGATGGTGTAAAGGGGTTAGGTGAGTCATTGAGAATTATGGATATTTGGATAGGGAGATTTGCATTTCATTTTTCGAGAAATACTGGTGTCCCCAATCGTTTCAATGTCCCCTCAAAGGTGCACTTTGAGGGGGCATGCATGCAACAAAATATCCTTACATCTCCATTGAGTCAACGGTAATAACCTTTTACTCTCTCTCTCTCTCTCTCTATCCCTCTCTCCCTCTCTCTCCATATTCTTGTGAAAGCTAAAAACCTGATAATGAAAAGAGGAAGAAAGACCTTAAAACCCCCGAGAAAGAAAAATGGACGAGATGGCAGAGGGTTGGCATGAAGAAAAGATCCCCATATGGAGGTACCGAGGATCGAACCCGGGACCAGTTCTGATTATAAGTCAGTTGCTCTGCCACTGAGCTACATCCCCATAAACATATTTTTATTATTCCTAAAGGGTTATACATGTTACAAACTACCATTATAGTGGGCGAATTTCTGATTATTATTACAACCACAAAAAAGCTAGGAGAATCAAGTACTCATGTGTAAATAACTTTTGGTTGTGCGGTGACGTATTATGAATTCACGGTTGTGACTGTCTATAGCTTTATTTAAAAAAAAACGAGCACGCAATATTCAATAGAATTACACAAAGATCGGATTAAAAATAGTTCCTTTTTTGTTTCAATTTAATATTCATCTAAATCCTAATGCATGTGTATAATACTTCTCCTAGAGAAGTAGACTATATGCTTTTTGATGAGATGTTTTGACTGGTAATTTATACATTTTTGAATTAGTACTTATGAACTACCATTGACCCGAAATACGACCATTTATTATGAGACAGATAAGGGCAGTTCAAAGTGATACACCATTAGAATGAAGTTTAAAAGCAAAGGAACATAATAGACTGAATAGAAGAGAGAGAAAGAGAGGGAGAGAGAGAGAGAGAGAGAGAGGGAGAGAGGGGGAGAAAGAGAGAGAATGAGAGAGGGAGAAAGAGAGAGAATGAGAGAGATAGAGAGAATTTGAATCCTTCGTTCCGATTTGGGTTTGAAAGCTCCAGCATCTAAGCTATACATCAAGTTCATCAATCGACGCTATTGCTAGGAGAGACGAAGTGTTTTCCTATTTTCATCCACTGATGTGGTAGTGCAATGTTGAAGTCGCCTGGCTTATATATTAAAGGCATATATTTGCGTGGTACAATTGAAATAAGCGGGATGATTGCAGTATGCAAATATTTCAGTATCAACACTGTTATTTCTGGTAGCATGTTAAAGAATATTAAAGACAACCTTATTGTTTTGTAGCGTAGGGGGGGGGGGGGGGGGGAGGGTGTAGGATTACCTAAGCATTTTTATACATATATTTTCTTACTAAATTACAGGGCACCTGCAACTTTTTATTATTATCAAGGGGTCTATAAAATACAAGCCATGCTTTTTTAATAGACTCCTCCACTATGTGTTACCATTGTGCCAATTAATTTAAACAATTGTATAATCATTTGTAAAATGTTTTGTCAATATTATGTTATCGAATTTGTATATATTTCATATTCATTTGATGTGTTATATCATGTGGAAATAAAAAGAAACCTTGAAACCTTGAATAAAAGCTAGCACGAAGATGATAACAACAAAAGAGACAGTGAAAGGGTCGATCTTTTCATCCGAAAAATATTGCTCTATTATGAATAAATACAAATATAACATTTCATTAGCTTAATTGTAATACTCAAGCCAAAAGAGTATAAGTAAATGAATAATGAAAAAGACTTTTTGAGTTCATGACTAGTCGAATAACTGGTTGTTAGTCTATTTCTATTTTACATCAGTGAGTGTGTGTGGGTGGGTTTGGATGTGCGCGTGTGAGTGGGACGGGGTTTATGTGCGTGTGTGGAAGGGTGGAAGGGCGGACGCGTGCGTGTGGATTATTCATACATCAAAGTGGAATATATTATAATGAATATTATATAGAATGGAATGAAGATCACGGAAAAAAGGTGTGTATATTTTATCCAAGAGTAAAGGAAAGTGAACAAATATTCAAACCATGATTTGGCGAACGGTTCTTCAGGAATATAAACTGTTTCATTTATTAATTAAAAAAGAAATAAGCAATTGTAATTGCTAACCAAGAAAGATATGAAAACTTTGATAACTTAACTTTTAATAATAATATAGAGTATTTGTAATGCGCCAACTCCACATGACTAATGTGTTCGAGGCGCATGGAGAAGAAAAACTATAAGTACACACAAATACACACAAAAATACTCACTAAAATTAACAACGACAATGTGAAAGTAAATCTAAATCTACTGGAAAGCCGCTTTGAACAAATGAGTTTTGAGGTCATGTTTAAAGCAATCTACACTTGAAATATAACGAATATGTTGTGGCAATTGATTCCATAGGTGAGGTACAGCGTGTGCAAATGACCGATCCCCCATGATTTCTTAGTTTTCGGAACAACAAGCAATTGAGAATCGGATGATCTTAAGCGTCTGGGAGGATTATAAGGCATCAACAAATTAATATTGTACTCTGGGGCAGATCCATGTATACAGTGAAAAACAAGCAATAATAATTTAAATACAATACGGGATTCCACAGGTTATCAATGTAGTGAAGACAAAACAGGAGTAATGTGAGAAGTACGTCTGGTAAGGGTAACAATACGGGCTGCTGAATTTTGTAATTTTTGTAACCGTGAAATTTGAGATTGTAGCAGCTGAAACAAAAGTGCAATGCCAAAGTCCAATCGAGACGATATGAGGGCATGAACTATTTTTTGTGTGGCCGAGCGGGTTAAATACTTGAGAATAATGCCTAAATTACGTAGTTGATACCTGACTGATTAACAAACAGCCGGGATCTGAACAGACATGGACATTGTAGAACTGGATCAAATAAAACTCCAAAAATTCTACATGATTTAGACGGAGTAATAACATCTTCATCAACCTTAATATAGGGAAGGCTGACATTGTCTAATAGAGTTTTAGAACCGATAAACAACAGTTCTTATTTCTCTTGATTTTATTTCAAGGAATTAGAGCACATTAATTTTTTAAGGAACCGATGATCTAAAATCTAAGCATTATTGATATCACGTTCATTCCTACATTACAAAGTAGTATGATAATATTTTAATAGGTCCTATATTGCTTTGCATGAAAGTATTCGACAGGCTTACTTTTTGTATCTCATCATATTATGTTATGACAGTTGTGTGATATATTAAATAAGGAACTAAATGAAATCTTCAAGGGAATACGGACGATAATGTGTAATACCAGGCGCGGATCCAGGGGGGGGGGCCGAGCGTGCCTTGGCCCCCCCCCCGCAAAAAAAAAAAAAAAAAAGAAAAAAAAAGAGAGAGAGAAGGAAAAGAAGGGAAAGAGGAGAGAAAGAAAAGAAGGGGAAGAAGAAAAGAAAAGAGGGAAGAAGGAGATGGGGGGGGGGGACTTGCCTCCCCCTTCCCCCCCCCCCCCAATAAAAAAATAAAAGAGAAGGAAGGAAAGGGAAAGAAAAAAGATAAAGAGGAGATAAAGGGAAGGACAAAATAGGAAGAAGAAAAGAAAAGAAGGGGGATATCAGTTGCAATTTTCCCGCCAACAAGTTGTGGATCGAGGGGGGGCAAAAGACCCTAGCCTCCCCCCCCCTCCCGTCACCGCTAAAAAAAGAGAGAAGGAAGGAAAAGGAAAAGAGGAGAGCTAAAAGGGAACAAAAAGAGGAAGAAAAAAAGAAAAGGGAGAAAAAAAAGCGGAGATCAGTTGCGGTTAATCCCGCCAACGATGTGTGGAGCGAGTTGGGGACCAAAATGACCGTTTCCCTCCCCCCCCCCCCCCCCAGCAAACCTAAAAGAGAGATAAGGAAGGGAAGGGAAAGTGAAAAAGGAGAGAAAGGGAAAGGAAAAAAAGAGAATGAAGAAAGGTAAGGGATATCAGTTGCAATTTTCCCGCCAACAAGGTGTAGATCGGAGGGGGGGGGGGGGGGGGGCACTGGCATACTGATAGGGGAGGGGGGTTGGAGAAATAGAATTCAAACGTGGTTTATTTATAATTCCATAACGGTGGTTAACAAATAATGCTGAAATGAGATAATTTTCCTCACTTCATGCGTTTGTTGGAAAATGACAAATTCCTTAATTTACAGCCAGGCAAGAAAATGCTTCTTGAGATGCCTACATATCAGGGCCCGCGGAAAGACGGGGATCGGGATCCTCGAGCCCCTCCCCCACACTTTCTTTGAAAAAGTATATTAAAGAGAAATAGAAAGAAAGAGAGCGAGAAAGAAAAAATAGTAAACTGCCAGTGTCACATTATAATGGGGTATCAAAATATGCTCATCTGACCATGATTAAATTAATGCCTAAAATCCTATTAGGCTCTGCCCCCTGGATTCAACCTGGGGCCCTAAGGAGGGCCCTTAGATGCTCATCTGACCGTAATTGAGTGCCTAAAACCCTTGAGATTCCGGGGCTCCGCCCCCTGAACCCCAAGCCAATTAGTGACCTGCCATTGTAACAATCAAAATAATGCTCATCTGACCGTAATTAAATGCCTAAACTCCTGAACTTCCGGGGCTCTGCCCCCTGGACCCCGTCTAGGGCGCTAAGGCGGACCCCTGAATGCTAATCTGACCGTAAATTAAAACCTTAAACCCCTGAGCTTCCGGGGCGGACAAGGTATCAACATAATCATCTGACAGCAGGCGCGTAGCCAGGGCGGTGGGATGGTCCCTCAATAAACGCTGGCCAAAAAAGAGAGGAGTGTAAAGGAAGAGGACGTAGGAAGAAAAGGGAATAGACAAAGAACATATTTAAAATTCAGACAAGGATTAAGAGTCGAGAACGGTACAACGAATCGTCTTCTTTCTCTAATGAATTAATGAAACGTCAAAGCTTCCGCGCTACGCGCGGGGGGAGGGCAGGGGGAACTTAATTCAGACGAGGATAATTTTCGGGAACGGTACAACGAATCGTCTTCTTTCTATAATTATTTAATGAAACGTCGAAGCTTCCGCGCTTTGCGCGGAAGGGGGGGGGAATTGATTTAAACAAGGATTAAGAGTCGAGAACGGTACGACGTATCTTCCTCTCTCTCTAATGATTTAATGAAAAGTAAAAGCTTCCGCGCTTCGCGCGGGTGGGGGAAACTAAATTATTTTCGAAGCTTCCGCGCTTTGCGCGGAAGGGGGGGGGGAATTGATTTAAACAAGGATTAAGAGTCGAGAACGGTACAACGAATCGTCTTCTTTCTCTAATGAATTAATGAAACGTCAAAGCTTCCGCGCTACTCGCGGGGGAGGGCAGGGGGAACTTAATTTAGACAAGGATTAAAAGTCATAACGGTACAACGAATCGTCTTATTTCGCTAATGATTTAATGAAACGTAAAAGCTGTATTCAGACGAGGATTATTTTCGAGAACGGTACAACGAATCGTCTTCTTTCTCTAATGATTTAATGAAACGTACAAGCTTCCGCGCTTCGCGCGGGAGGGAGGAGGGGAAAACTGAATTCAGATGAGGATTAAGAGTCGAGAACGGTACAACGCATCGTCTTCTTTCTCTAATGATTTAATGAAACGTAAAAGCTTCCGAGCTTTGCGCGGGAGAGGGGGATGAATTAAGACGAGGATTAAGAGTAAAAAACTGTACAACGAATCGTCTTCTTTTTCTAATGATTTAATGAAACGTAAAAGCTTCCGAGCTTTGCGCGGGAGAGGGGGATGAATTAAGACGAGGATTAAGAGTAAAAAACTGTACAACGAATCGTCTTCTTTTTCTAATGATTTAATGAAACGTAAAAGCTTCCGCGCTTTGCGCGGGAGGGAAAAAACTATTTTCAGACGAGTAGGCACGTACAGAAGGGGGAGGGGGTTAGGGGGTTGACCCTCCGCCCTTCGGTTTTTTATGTGTGTATTTTGGAGCAACCGCCCCCCCCCCTTTTCTGTGATTTTTTTTTTTTTAATTAAAAAAAAAAATAAAAAATAAATATGCCGATGGCTGACCTAAAAAAGCTGACCTCACCCCCCCCCCCAACGGAACAAAATGTCAAATTTTCAAATTTCGAGACCCAAAAAAGGGTCCTCTTCCCCCCCCCCCCCCCCCCCCGCTTATTTAGCGGCTGGCTGAGTCGTTACGAATTTTTTTCGGACCAAAAAAAAAAAAGTGGGCCCCCCCCCCCTAAGAAATCCTGGATCCGCGCCTGTGTAATACTTCATCGAGCATTAGGGTACCAAGATGAGCTTGTTTTTTCTTGTCAAGAATCAGAGTTGTCCTTAGAATTTGAAGTCGTGATCAAAATACAGGCGAGCAAGGATTTCTTTTCTTCTACCTGAAACCTATTCCTAAAAATCTTATTAGTTTATGAAATTTAGGTGACTCGATGAATGACATTGCGTGACGAAGACCATAATTGTTGGCTTAAAAAGTTTTTGTATTGACTGTATGTGCACTTGGTAGTTATGTGTGGATTGAAATCAGAGGGAAGGTTGAAAAGGGTAAAAAGAATATTGCTTTATCCACGTTCCCTTCGTTAAAAGGGCAGACAGCAGTGCAATTAACAATGACGGGTAATCAAAGATAGCCCGTCAGAATTTTGTGAGTTTACCTAAAATAAATTAGAAAAATTTATCTCATTTTATTCACGGCCTGATCTTAATGAGGCAAAAAGTAATCATTAAAACTGATATATCCAGAATGACTATCAAACTTGAGTTTTTTTTATCAAAGCGGTTGTACCGAAATTTTCAACGCTACTGACTTCAAAGCATTATGACACAAGATCTAGGTGGAGGCTTGAAGTCAGTACGCAATTAATGTGTTTTAACTAATGTCGAGCAAACTGAGCATAGACAGAGTCAAACAACGAGTCCATGCATGTAAATAAATCCATTTAGTTCTTTAAGTAAGGTTTCTGTGGACCTTCTGATGTCCATATTGATGTATACTTTGGTAGATCTTGACAAAAAGAAGACTTCAATAATCAACCAATCATGCACATGTCGGCGACAGAATCTGCAGCCGGTACCCAATCATGGGAACATATTCATCCGATCCCTGCAGCCTGGTTTCTTCTTGTATGCACGGTACTTTCTATTTCTTGCAACACCATCAACCTTATCGTTATTCCTAGGCTGAATGATTTGGCAGACACATCGAAAGTCTTTTATATCGCTCTCGCCATCTTTGATCTTATGGTCACGTTTATACTAATCCTTATGATCGTACCTTCCCTATCGGGGTACTGGTTTTATGGGGAAGTAGCTTGTAAAGCGATTGGATTCCTTGCGGCAATCGCGCAAGCCTTTTCATCAGCAACGGTGACACTGCTCAACACCGACAGGTTTATCCTTATAATCCGACCTCTTCGATACCCGTCCATGGTTACTCGACGACGTTGTGTTGCTGTCTTGGTATCGACGTGTTGCAGCTTCGTCATCATTGGCCTTCTCGAGTTCGAATTCGCAGGAGACTCCTTTGGTATCGTCCGCTTTCAAGAATCCAGGATGTGCCTCATGGACTCAACCGATAAAGATTTCTTACCAATAACCATTTTTAATTATACCATCTCGTTCTGGGCTCAAGCGGTTATCATCACGGTACTCTACTTGATCGTAGTCCGAACTGCCTGGGGACACACGAAGGATATGGATCGACGTGAAGAAGCTGTATTCCGGATCCGAAAGTTCTCCAATCGTATCAACCCGTCTTTGCCTGCGATTTCGTGTCAAGATCAAGTTATGAAAAACGATTACCAAATAGCAATGCGGGCATTAGCAGCAAGGAAAAAGAAATTTCTCAAATCGGTAACTTTTGTAATTGCAATTACCGGTTCATATTTCATATGCTGGATTCCCTATACGATTTCGGAAATCGCAGAACCGATGTTTGGTCGTCTGGTTTCACTTCAAGTTAAAGTGACTTTCTAATATATATTAGTGTGTACAACCTGGTCCAACTCTGTGGTCTATTTTATGATCATTAAACAGTACAGACAAGAGGTTTTTAAACTGCTGAAAAATTTGGTCATGAAATTCAAATAGAAGAGTGGTTAAACCACTGAAAGGAAGAAAAATAATGTTCTAAAAACATCATTCGTAGCATGGAGAATTTGCCAGCCTTCGGTAGTCTATATTTCACGATGTCAGGTTTTATCGATACCCGAGAGTAGACTTCACTTTACTGGAAGCCCTATGTAATGTGCGCATCCTCCACCCACTTCACAAGAACAACACCAACCATCATCATGAACTTCGAATCCAAAAGACATGAAAAAGCTTTCCAATCTCTTGCAGCAATTTACCGATGTGACACCGACTCTCTCTGCTACGAGAGTATTTTGAGCACAAAACAACTAGTAGGCCTACTCCCTAGCAATTTAAAGAAGTCATGTGAACTATGCGAACTATGACATGGAAACAGACGAGTATCAATTATCTTTAAGGAATGCCTTCTGTGGATAATGGTTGGTGGATAATGATGATGTTCCAGTTGCGCCAGACATTTTGTTCCTCTTACAATTGCTGCGAGAATTTTCGTCAAATGTTTACTAGCGTTAGGGTTAGGGTTTCAATTTCGTTTTAAGGAGCCATCTAATTTCTAATACATGTATAATTCTGCTTTAAATGCTTTTTGATGAGATAATTTGACTAGTAAATTATACATTTTGAAATTAGTACTTCAGAAACTGTAAATCACCATTGGCCTGGAATACGACAAATCATTCTAAAATAAGTAAGGGCAGTTCAAAGCGATACATAGCAAAGGAACAAAATAGACAGCATAGAAGAGAAAGAGAGAGAGAGACAGGGAGAAAGAGAGAGTGAGAAAGAGGGAGAGAGAGAAAGAGAGCGCGAGAAGGAGAGAGAGAGAGAGGGAGAGAGAGAGAGAGAGAGAGAGGGTCAGCCGTGGTGGATCAAAGAATAATAATAAATAACAAATCCTTTTATTTAGAAACTATATTGAGAATTTGAATCCTTCCTTCCGATTTGGGTTTGAAAGCTCCAGCATCGAAGCTATACCCAATTAATCATCAAGTTTATCAATCCACATTGTTGCTTCTTAGGAGAGACGAACCATACAGAATATTTTGCAAGTTTCTGTTTTCCTATGTTCATCCGCTTAAGTGGTAGTGCAATGTGGAAGTCGTCTGGCTTTAACTTAAAGGCATATGAATGCGTGGTACACTTTAAATAAGTGGGAAGATCGCAGTATGCAAATATTTCAGTAACAACACTGGCAGCATATTAAAGAATAAAAGCTAGCTCGAAGATGATAACAACAAAAGAGACTGTGAAAGGGACGATCTTTTCGTCGGACAAGTGTTGCTCCATTATGAATAAATGCAAACATAATTATTAGCTAAATATTTAATACTCATGCAAAATAAATAAATAAGTTTTTAAAAAAATAATTAAAAAAGACAGTTTGAGTGCATGACTAGTTGAACAAGCTGGTCGTTAGTCTTTTTCTAGTGTGTGTGTGTGTGTGGGTAGGTTTGATGTGCGCGTGTGGGTAGGAGGGGTTTATGTGCGTGTATTGGAGGGTGGTGGGTGGACACGCGTGTATGTATAATTCACATATTAAAGTGGAATATGTTATATATATGTTGAATGGAATCGAATAGAGATCACGGAAAAAAGGGTGTGTATATTTTATCCCAGAATAAAGGAAAGTGAATGCATTTTCAAATCGTGATTTGGCAAACGGTTCTTCATAAATATAAACTGTGTCATTAGTAAATAAATAACAAAAATGCAATTTGTAATTGCTAACCCAGAAATATAAACAAAAGAATTGATATATCAAATTTCAAGGAACCTATGATCTACAATCTAAGCTTTATTGAAATTACGTTCATTCCTATATTCATACTAATATGATAATATTTTAATAGGTCCTATATTGCTCTGCATGAAAATCTTCTGCAGGTTTAATTTCTTCCTTATTTTATTATGTAGCGTGAAATTAATGAATGAAACATAATCTTCAAGAGCAAAAACATACTGAAGTTCGCTTTGTTTAAAATCATGCAAACGTGACATCTGGATTCTTCCGTTGATAACTATTTCGGTCATCATCATATGTAATACTTCATCGAGCATTAGGGTACCAAGATGAGCCTTTTTTTCTTGTCAAGAATAAGGGTGGTCTTTAGAATTTGAAGTCGTGATCAAAATACATGAGAGCAAGGACTTCTTTTCTTCTACCTGACATCTATTTCTGAAAAGCTTATTTAGAGTAACTCTCGATGCGCGCGTGACGAAGACCATCATGGCTGGCTTAAAGGGTTTTTGTGTTGACTGTATTTGCACTTGGCAATTATGTGGATTGCAATCAGAGGGAAGGTTGAAAGGCGATTAGAAGAAAATTGCTTTTTCCACTTTCCCTATGTTAAAAGGGCAGAAAGCAGTGCAATTAACAGTGACATGTAATCAAAGATTCAAAGAAATTCCGTAAGATTTGTGAGTTTACCTAAAATATATTTAAAAAAATTGAAATTTATTCAAGGCCTGATCTTAATGAGGCAGATAGTAATCATCAAAACTGAGCAATCCCGAATAACTTTTCAACGATACTGAATTTAAGCATCGGGCACAGGTCTGGATCAAGGCAGGCAGTAAATACTCTGTAAATACTGTGTTTTCACCAATGTCGAGCAAACTGAGCATAGAGATAGAGCCCAACAACGTGAGTCCATGCATGGAAGTCAATCCATTTAGTTCGTTAAGTAAGTTTTCCTCGAGGCCCAAGCGCTGTCTTTTCTGTGGACCCTCTAATGTCCTGATTGATGTAGACCTTGGCAGATCTTGACAAAAAAGAAGCCTTATATGAACCATCAATCATGTCTGCGACAGAATCTGCAGCCGGTACCGAATCCTGGGAACATATTCATCCGATCCCTGCAGCCTGGTTTCTTGTTGTATGCACAGTACTTTCTATTTCTTGCAACACCATCAACCTTATCGTTATACCTAGGCTGAATGATTTGGCAGACACTTCGAAAGTCTTTTATATCGCTCTCGCCATCTTTGATCTTATGCTCACGTTCATATTTATCCTTGTGATCAAACCTTCCCTATCGGGGTACTGGTTTTATGGTGAAATAGCTTGTAAAGCGATTGGATCCCTTGCGGGAATCGTGTCGTCCTTTTCGGCAGCAACAGTGACACTACTCAACATCGACAGGTTTATCCTAATAATCCGACCCCTTCAATATCCGTCCATTGTAACTCGACGACGTTGTGTTGCAGTCGTAGTATCGATGTGTTGCAGTTTCGTTATCATTGGCCTTCTCGAGATGGAATTCGCAGGAGACTCGTTTGATATCGTCCGCTTTCGAGAATTCGGGATGTGCATCATGGACTCAACCGATAAAGACTTCTTACCAATAACCATTTTAAATTATACCATCTCGATCTGGGCTCAAGCGGTTATCATCACGGTTCTCTACATGATCGTAATCCGAACTGCCTGGAGACACACCAACGATATGGCTCGACGTGAAGAAGCTGTATTCCGGATCCGAAAGTTATACAATTGTATCAACCCGTCTTTGCCTACGATTTCGTGTAAAGATCAGGTTATGAAAAACGATTACCAGATAGCAATGCGTGCATTAGCAGCAAGGAAAAAGAAAATGAGATCGGTAACTTTTGTAATTGCAATTACCGGTTCATATTTCATATGCTGGATTCCTTATACGATTTCGGAAATCGTGGAACCTATTTTCGGTCGTCCAGTTTCACGTCAAGCTCAAGTAACTTTCTTATATATATTATCGTGTACAACTTGGTCCAACTCTGTGGTCTATTTTACCGTCATTAAACAGTACAGACAAGAAGTTTTTAAAATGATGACAAAATTGGTCATGAAATTCACATGGAAGAGGGGTTAAACCACTGAAAGGAAGAAACATAATATGGGGATTTTGACAGCCTTCGACACTCTACATTTAACGATGTCATGTTTTATCGATACCCGAGAGTGGACTTCACTTTACTGGAAGGCTTTACGTAATGTGCACACCCTCCAGGAATAACCCGTAAGGAAAACCATCATCATGAATTCCGAATCCAAAATACATGAGAAAGCTTTCCCAATCTCTTGCAGCAATTTCCTATTGCAACTCTCTCTGCGGCGAGATTTATGCACAAACAACTAGTAGGCCTGGAAGTCCCGTGTACTATGCGAACTATGGCATGGAAACACACGCATCCTCCACCCACTTCACAAGAACAACACCAACCATCATCATGAAATTCGAATCCAAAAGACATGAAAAAGCTTTCCCAATCTCTTGCAGCAATTTACCGATGTGACACCGACTCTCTCTGCTACGAGAGTATTTTGAGCACAAAACAACTAGTAGGCCTACTCCCTAGCAATTTAAAGAAGTCATGTGAACTATGCGAACTATGACATGGAAACAGACGAGTATAAATTATCTTCATGGAATGCCTTCTGTGGATAATGGTTGGTGGTTAATGATGATTTTCCAGGTGCGACCCGACGTTAATTCCTGTGACAATTGGTAAGGGAATTTTCGTCAAAGGTTTAATAGGTTTAGGATTAGGATTAAAATTCCCTTTTAAAGAGCCATCTATTTCCTAAAACATGTACTATTCTTCTCTTTGTGCTTTTGATGAGATGATGACTAGTAATTTTTCTTTTTTTTAATTAGTACTTAAGAACTATTATTTACCTCTCTTCAAAAATCTAGCAATCTGAATAGTCGAAATTTGGGTCGTGATTTTAGCCATGCCGCCTACAGGTCAATAGTTTTTTAAAAGATGCCCGTTGCCCCGGGTAAAGGCCGCATGAATAAATTTAGCTGAGATCCCCATTGGTTTACGTGTACAAAATTTCTTTGTGCGAGCGCGGAGACCACATACAGTGCAGTGTGTGTGCGATTCCCGAATGATCGTAACATTCAGCCTTTTTCAGGCAACTTTCCAGCGAAGATTTACAGACAGTGTCTCAGATTTTCTGTGATGTTTTAACCAGTCTTTACTCAAGAAAAGGATAAGGTAAGAATTCTTCGTAGATTTTGTTGTGAAGTCCGAATATAAAAGATATATCGACTGCTTTAATATTCGAAGTATAGCTGTTTCTATAGGCTCAAGGGGACCTTGCATCATGATATAATCCCGAGGCGCGCCGGGGCGGGCCGCGAGCCACTCATAGCAGTCAATACGACTATTTATTATAAAACAGGTAAGGACAGTTCAAAGTAATAAACCAATGGACCGAATTTTAAAAGCAAAGGAACATGATAGACTGCATAGAAGGGAAAGAGGGAGAAAGAGAGAGGGAGAGAGAGAATGAGATAGATAGAGAGAGAGAGAGAGTGAGAGAGAGAGAGAATGAGAGAGATAGAAGAGATAACGGAGGAGAGAAAGAGGGGGAGAGCATATAGGTGAACTAAAAAACAAGGGGAAAGAGATGTCCTAACGAACGTGGGAGACATAATATTGTGCTATTATTACACACCGTTGATTATTCCTTGAAAAAGAAAAATCCTCTATTGGAGGTATTGGGATTCGAAACCCAAGACCTTTCGATTTTAAGTCGAATGCTCTACCAACTGAGCTATACCCCCTCGACATAATCATGATGTTTGTGAATCCATAATATTCCGAAGAGGATCGAAGGGTATTTTAAACGAGAACATTTCGCAATATCCTGTGTTTCTATGGTGACGCTATAGAAAGTTAGTAACAATTCTCAGTTTGGGGGTTGAGGTTTACAAAGATAGCTAAATCTGTTAGGGTGATGACACTGGAGTGTGGCGATATGAGAAAAGGGAGATATATTTTATGACGTGTGGATTTATGGTAGAGAGAGCGGAGAGAGAAAGAGAGGAGAGGAGAGAGAGGGAGAAGGAGGAGAAGAGAGAGAGGGGAAATGAAATAGATAGAGAGAGATAGATAGAGAGAGAGAGATAGATGGATGAAGGGGCGGTAGGGAAAGGATGGTGTAAAGGGGTTAGGAGGGTCATGGAGAAATATTGATGTTTGGAAAGGCAGATTTGCATTCCATTTTTCGAGAAATACTGGTGTCTCCAATCGTTTCAGTGCCGCCTCGGAGGTGAACACACGTCACGCCACAGCCTACCTAAATGCAACTTATCCTTACATCTACATTGAGTCAACGATAGTACGCTTTTACTCTCTCTCTCTCCCCTTTCTCTCTAATGAAAAAAGAAAGAAATATCCTTATATCCGGAGAAAGAAAAATGAACGAGATTGAAGAGGATTGACATAAAGAAAAAATCCCCTTGGAGGTACCGAGGATCGAACCCGGGACCAGTTTTGATTATAAGTCAGTTGCTCTGCCACTGAGCTACACCCCCATAAACATATTTTCAAAATTCCTAAAGGGTTACATGTTGCAACCCCACAAAAATGTGCTAAGAGAATCAATTACGCATGCGTAAATAACTTTTGGTTCTGCGGTGACATAATTTCTCATGATTTCACGGTTATGACTGTCTATAGCGTAAAAAAAAACCCGAGCATGACATATTCAATAGAATTAAACAAAGATTGGATTGAAAATGGTTCCTTTTCTTGTTTCCATTTAAATGTTCATCCAATTCCTAATGCATGTGTGTAATACTTCTCTATATGCTTTTTGATGAGATGATTTGACTGGTAAATTATAAATGTTTGAATAAGTACGTCGGAAATTATGAAGTACCAATGGCCTGAGATACGCCGAATAATTATCAGCCAGGTAAGGGCAGTTTATCGATCCACGCTATTGATAGGAGAGACAAAGTGTATTCGATACCAGAATATTGCGTAATTTCCCGTTTTCCCATTTTCATCCACTGATGTGGTAGTGCAATGTGGAAGTCGCCTGGCTGATATTAAAGGCACATATTTGCGTCGTACAATTGAAATAAGCGGGACGATTGCAGTATGCAAATATTTCAGTATCAACACTATACTTCTGGTAGCATATTCAAGAATATTAAAGATAACCTTATTGTTTTGTAGCGTAGGGGGGGGGGGGGAGGGGGAGGGTGTAAGATTACCGAAGCATTTTTATAAATATATTTTCTAACTAAATTACAGAGCAATTGCAACTTTTTTTTTATTATCAAGAGGTCTATCAAATACAAGTCATGATTTGTTAATACTCCTCCACTATGTTTTACCATTGTGCCAATTAATTAAAAAAATTGTATAATCATTTGTAAAATGTTTTGTCAATATTATGTTATTGAATTTGTATATATTTCATATTCATTTGATTGTGTTATATCATGTGGTAATAAAAAGAAACCTTGAAACCTTGAATAAAAGCTAGCACGAAAATGATAACTACAAAAGAGACTGTGAAAAGGTCAATCTTTTCATCCGAAAAATATTGCTCTATCATGAATAAATGCAAATATAACATCTCATTAGCTAAATTGTAATATTCATGCAAAAAAGTATGAGTAAATAAATAATGAAAAAGACTTTGAGTTCATGACTAGTCGAATAGTTGGATGTTAGTCTATTTCTATTTTACACCAGTGAGTGTGTGTGGGTGGGTTTGGAGGTGCGCGTGTGAGTGGCCGGGGTTTATGTGCGTGTGTGGAAGGGTGGAAGGGGCGGACGCGTGCGTGTGGATTATTCCTACATGAAAGTGGAATATATGATTAATTTTTATATAGAATGGAATGAAGATCACGGAAAAAAGTGTGTATATTTTAAGTAAAATTTTAGTAAAGGAGAATGAATAAATATTAAAACCGTGATTTGGCGAACGGTTCCTCAGGAATATAAACTGTTTCATTAAAAAAGAAATAAGCAATTGTAATTGCTAACCCAGAAAGATATGAAAACTTTGCTATCTAAACTTTTAAGGAACCTATGATCTACAATCTAAGCTTTATTGATATCACGTATATTCCTACATTCAAAGTAGTATAATAATATTTTAATAGGTCCTATATTGCTTTGCGTGAAAGCATTCGACATGCATAATTTTGTTTAATCATCATATTATGTTGTGTGACATATTAAATAAGGAATTAAAAGAAATCTTCAAGGAAAAAACAGACGATAATTAAACTATTGTTGAAAGTCATGATAAAACATGACTCCTGAAATCTTCCGTTGATAATTATTTAGGTCATAATCATGTGTAATAATTCATCGAGCATTAGGGTACCAAGATCTTGTTTTTTCTTGTCAAGAATCAGAGTAGTCTTTAGAATTTGAAGTCGTGATCTAAATACATGCGAGCAAGGATTTCTTTTCTTCTACCTGACACCTATTCCTGAAAAAGCTAATTAGGTTATAACATTTAGGGGACTCACGAGGCGTAACTCGATAAGTGACATTGCATGATAAAGACCATCATTGTTGGATTTAAGGGATTCTGTGTTGATGACTGTATTTGTACTTGGCAATATTGTAGATTGCAATCTAATGGAAGGTTGAAAGACGGTTAAAAGAATATTGCATTTTCCACTTTCCCTTCGTTAAAAGGGCAGACAGCAATGCAATTAGCAGTGACAGATAATTAAAGATTCAAAGATAGCCCGTCAGATTTGTGAGTTTACCTAAAACATATTTCAAAACATTATCCCATTTTATCCACGGCCTGATCTTAATGAGGCAGAAAGTAATCATCAAAACTGATCAATACCGAATGATTATCAAACTTGAGCCTTTTCTTTATGCTAACGGCTGTACAGACATTTCTACCGCTACTGAATTCCCAATTATGACACAGGTCTAGATGAAGGCTTGCAACTAGGCAATATGTTTTAACCAATGACGAGCAAACTGAGCATAGAGAAAGACAAACTACGTGAGTCCATGCATGAAAGTCAATCCATTTAGTTCGTAAAGTGAGGTTTCCGCGTAGCCGAAGAGCTGTCTTTTCTGTGGACCCGCTGATGTCCATATTGATGTACACTTTGGTAGATCTTGACAAAAAGGAAGCCTATATCAACCATCAATCATGTCTGCGACAGAATCTGCAGCCGGTACCGAATCCTGGGAACATATTCATCCGATCCCTGTGGCCTGGTTTCTTGTTGTATGCACGGTACTTTCTATTTCTTGCAACACCATCAACCTTATCGTAATACCTAGGCTGAATAATTTGGCAGACACTTCGAAAGTCTTTTATATCGCTCTCGCCATCTTTGATCTTATGCTCATGTTTATATTTATCATTATGATCCAACCTTCTCTATCGGGGTACTGGTTTTATGGTGAAGTAGCTTGTAAAGCCATTGGATCCCTTGCGGGAATCGTGCCGTCCTTTTCGGCAGCAACGGTGACACTACTTAACATCGACAGGTTTATCCTTATAGTCCGACCCCTTCGATATCCGTCCATTGTAACTCGACGACGTTGTGTTGCAGTCATTGTATCGACTTGTTGCAGTTTCGTTATCATTGGCCTTCTCGAGATGGAATTCGCAGGAGACTCTTTTGACATCGTCAGCTTTCGAGAATTCGGGATGTGCCTCATGGACTCCACCGATACAGACTTCCTACCAATAACCATTTTTAATTACGCAATCTCGATCTGGGCTCAGGCGGTTATCATCACGGTACTCTACTTCATCGTAATCCGAACTGCCTGGAGACACACCAACGACATGGCTCGACAGGAAGAATCTGTATTCCGGATCCGAAAGTTCTACAATCGTATCAACCCGTCTTTGCCTACGATTTCGTGTCAAGATCAGGTTAGGAAAAACGATTACCAAATAGCAATGCGTGCATTAGCAGCAAGGAAAAAGAAAATGAGATCGGTAACTTTTGTAATTGCAATTACCGGTTCATATTTCATATGCTGGATTCCTTATACGATTTCGGAAATCGCGGAACCGAAGTTTTTAAAATGATGAAATCTTTGGTCATGAAATTCACATCGAAGAGGGGTTAAACCACAAATCAAGTAAACTTCGCGCTTTCAGGATGAGACACCTCCTTGCAATCATGAGAATCACATGGAAGGACAAGGTGACTAACCAAGAGATACCGGTACTAGAGCAATCAAACCTACCTTCTATGGGGGACCTGCTCATCAGGAAGAACCTACGATGGACAGACCATGTCTTCAGGATGCCCTCTGAGAGGTTACTAAAGCAAACACTATTCTCGCAGCTATCCGCTGGCGAATCAAGAGGGATTGGTCGACCACGGCTTCGCTACCAGGACACGGTCAAGCGGAACCTTAAGCGGAGGCAAATCGAAATCAAGACTTGGACAACTGCTGCATGTCAGCGAGCTGAATGGAGAACAGCTGTAAAGTGAAAGTCAGGGCGGTCACTGTCCCTTCGCGACATACAGCGCTACTAGGTCCTATACAGTGCGTCCCAGAAAAAACGAAACCGAGAATTATCGATGTTTTATCATAACTTAATCACATTTATAATTGATAAATGACACATATTTGGAAATCTTAGATCCTCCTCTTTCATTTGATGCAACTCATATTATACATATTTCACGCATGAGTGATTAAAATGAATTTGAAGAGAGGAAACCAAAATGTCATTTGGCGGACGGTATCTGAATTTCAAGGAGAAAATCACATTTCTAGAAAGTTGAGTTTCTGCCCTTTCATATGACACCTCAATCAGGAAAAATGAGCAAGGAATACAAATTCTGTTTGTTTAAAGTAGTGCTTGCATTTCTATAATTTTATCTAACGAATTCGTTTTCACTGGGTGTCTGCCGTAGCAACAAACAGAGTTGACAAAAGACTAAATTTCATTTCGTTGACAATTAGTCGCGTAGACAAAAGACTTCATGCATGGCTGATTGTCAACGAAACGGAGTTAAGTCTGTTGTCAATTCTGCATGTTGTTATGGCAGGCACCCAGTGAAAACGAATTCGTTTGATAAAATTATGGAAATGCGAGCACTACTTTAAACAAACATAATTTTGTCATTCCTTGCTCATTTTTCCTGAATGAGGTTTCATATGAAAGGGCAGAACCTCAACTTTCTAGAAATGTGATTTTCTCTTTGAAATTCAGAATCCGTCTGCCAAATGACTTTTTGGTTTACTCTCTTCAAATTCATTTGAATCACTCATGCGTGAAAGATGGCAAGAGGAGGATCTAAACTTTCCAAATATGTGTCATTTAGTAATTTTAAATGTGACTAAATTATGATAAGACATCGATAATTCTCGGTTTCGTTTTTTTCTGGGACGCACTGTATTGCTTTCCATGAAAGTACTCATTACATTATGATGTGTGATATATAAAATAAGAAATGAAATTAAATCTTCAAGGGGAGAAACAGACGATAATTAAGATATTTATGAAATACATGATAAAATATTACATCTGAAATTTTCCGTTGATAATTATTTATATAATCATGTCTAATACATTATGGGGCAGTAGCAGGGCGGATCTAGCTTTTTGCTAAGGGGGGGGGGGAGTTGACCCAATGACGTTGCAGAGCATCGTCCACGAGCTAAGGAGCGGCGAGGCGATTTTTGTGTGTGGCTATTTTGAACCCCCGTAAGTATTGTTTTCCTTGCATCTACTAACATCTACTAATACTGTGTGGGTCTGGACACAGGATGGCGTTTTTCTATGCGCATCACATTTTCACTTGACAGCCCAAGGGGGTGGGGTTAAACCCCCTAACCCCCCCCCCCCCCGTAGATACGCCATTGAGTAGGGAACTAAAATGAGCCTTTTGTTCTTGTCAAGAGTCAGAGTGGTCCCTAGAATTTGAAGTCGTGATCAAAATACATGCGAGCAAGGACTTCTTTTCTTCTACCTGACACTTATTCGTGAAAAGCTAATTAGGTTATAACATTTAGGGGACTTACGAGGGGATTCGATGAGTGACATTGCATGACAAAGACCATCATGGTTGGCTTCAAGGGATTCTATGTTGATGCCTATATTTGCACTTGGCAATATTGTGGATTGCAATCTGATGAAGGGTTGAAAGACGTTAAAAGGATACTGCATTTCCACTTTCCCTTCGTTATGAGGGCAGACAAGAATGATATTAACAGTGACAGGCAGGCACGTACGCAGGGGGGGGGGGGGGTCGAACCCCCCTCAATTGTTTTTGTGTATTTTGGAGGATTACCCCCCCCCTCAATTTTTTTTAAATTAAAAAATAAATAAATAATAAAACAAAAAAATTGTGGCAATAGGTGACCCCAAAAAGTTAACCTTACCCCCCCCATTTTAACCCCCCCCCCCTCGAAAAAAATCCTGCGTACGCGCCTGGTGACAGGTATCCCATTTTATTCACGGTCTCATCTTAATGAGGCAGAAAGTAATCATTAAAACTGATCGATCCAGGATGACTATCAAACTTTAGCTTTTTTATCATAGCGGTTGTACCGAAATACTGACTTCAAAGCATTATAACACAGGGTCTAGATGAAGGCTTGCAGTCAGTACGCAATGTGTTTTAACCAATGTCGAGCAAATTGAACATAGACAGAGTCAACTACGAGAGTCTATGTATGTAAATCCATTTAGTTCTTTAAGTAAGGTTTCTGTGGCCCCTAGCTCTGATGTATTGGTCGGATGTAGACTTCGGTAGATCTTTACGAAAAGAAGCCTTATATCAACCATCAATCATGTCTGCGACAGAATCAGCAGCCGGTACCCAATCCTGGGAACATATTCATCCGATCCCTGCAGCCTGGTTTCTTGTTGTATGCACAGTACTTTCTATTTCTTGCAACACCATCAACCTTATCGTTATTCCTAGGCTGAATGATTTGGCAGACACTTCGAAAGTCTTTTATATTCGCTCTCGCCATCTTTGATCTTATGGGCACGTTTATACTAATCCTTATGATCGAACCTTCTCTATCGGGGTACTGGTTTTATGGTGAAGTAGCTTGTAAAGCGATTGGATTCCTTGCTGTATTCGCGCAAGCCTTTTCGGCAGCAACGGTGACACTGCTCAACATCGACAGGTTTATCCTGATAATCCGACCCCTTCGATACCCGTCCATTGTTACTCGACGACGTTGTGTTGCTGTGTTAGTATCGACGTGTTGCAGCATGGTCATCATTGGCCTTCTCGAGTTTGAATTCGCAGGACACTCCTTTGACATCGTTCGCTTTCGAGAATTCGGGATGTGCCTCATGGACTCAACCGATAAAGACTTCTTACCAATAACCATTTTAAATTATACCATCTCGTTCTGGGCTCAGGCGGTTATCATCACGGTACTCTACTTGATCGTAGTCCGGACTGCCTGGAGACACACCAACGATATGGCTCGACGTGAAGAAGCTGTATTCCGGATCCGAAAGTTCTCCAATCGCATCAACCCGTCTTTGCCTACGATTTCGTGCCAAGATCAGGTTGTGAAAAACGATTACCAAATAGCAATGCGTGCATTAGCAGCAAGGAAAAAGAAATTTCTTAAATCGGTAACTTTTGTAATTGCAATTACCGGTTCATATTTCATATGCTGGATTCCCTACACGATTTCGGAAATCGCAGAACCGATGTTTGGTCGTCCGGTTTCACTTCAAGTTAAAGTGACTTTCTTATATATATTAGTGTGTACAACCTGGTCCAACTCTGTGGTCTATTTTATCATCATTAAACAGTACAGACAAGAAATTTTTAAAATGATGAAATCTTTGGTCATGAAATTCACATCGAAGACGGGTTAAACCGATGAAAGGAAGAAACATAATGTTCTAAAAATATAGTTCGTGGCATTTGGAATTTCACAGCCTTTGCCAGTTTATATTCAACGATGTCAGGTTTTATCGATACCAGAGAGTGGACTTCACTTTACTGGAAGCCTTACGTAATGTGTGTACCCTCCACCCACTTCACAAGAACAACCCCAACCATCATCATGAACTTCGAATCCAAAAGATATGAAAAAGCTTTCCCAATCTCTTCCAGCAATTTACCGATGTGACACCGACTCTCTCTGCTACCATGAACCTATTACGGATGGACATTCAACGTGATTTTTTCTTTGATCCAATGATACTCGCCGCCTTCTGATTATGTGCATCTTAATGAGAACATTCAGCTGTTTTAACAATAACGACTGCGTAAGCATTTTCGGTCGTTGTCAAAGGAGCAGTTTCCCTCTCTTGGCTTTTGTTTGGATGGTGTGCTCTGTAAGAGTGTGTCTTAAATAAAAGCATCCGCAATGGGGAGCAGCAAAGTTGAAAAGCAGACGATTTTGGTGATATGAAATGTATTATTACTGATTCGCAAACTTTCGCACACACCTATGACCTTATAAAACAGTTAGAAGGCCATGATCTGTATCAGCCCTGTGCGTTGTAACTCTGGAATATTATGAGGAAATAGGGGGAAACGGGATTTTAAATCACATCCAAAAAATCCAAAAATACCCTCTATCTGGTAATATCAACATGTTTTTCAAAATGAAATACACGTACAGTACACGGAACAACATTTTCCAATTATTAACCAGAACTGCACATCGATTTCCCATGATTTAAGCGATTTATTATCTTCTGCGCATGTAGATTAACGTGTTTAAAATCACTAACTTGTTTCTGTCCCGGCTTATCGACGGCTACAATGATGAGATCAAAGTGAAGAAACATGTAGGGAATGTTATTGAGACGACGTTGACGGAGACAATCACAATGAATTCATTAAGAAAACGATGAATGTCCATTCGTAATAGGTCCATGCTGCTACGAGAGTATTTTAAGCACAAAACAACTAGTAGGCCTACTCCCTAGTAGTACAGCGGATTAGCTCCCCATATAACGAGAAGTGTGCACTTTTTAGTTTAGACCATAAGATTCATTTTCAGATGTGGAGGGAAGTCAGATTTGACCTCTGATGACCCTGAGAGGTCAAATTCAAAATGGCCGCCAGTCTGCATGGTCTAATGTACAAACACGCTTAACCTTTGAACCAAATAGTCCAGAAAAACATTTAAGGTGTCGTTTCCAACTAAATTGGGGATGCCAATGCATTTGGTAATACTTTTGAGATCGCCAGATTTCAGGGTTTTGCATTTAGGTCAAGGTCAAGGTCAAAATTGACTAAAAATAGCAAGTTTTCAATGTTTACAACAAAACAAATCCCATTTATTTTTCATTTGTTCGCCCCTATGTTCTCAAATTTCTTTAAGAGTGGTTCCCCTGCATACCATAAGATTTAATTTTCAGGTGTGGAGGGAAGTCAGATTTGACCTCTGATGACCCTGAAAGGTCAAATCCAAAATGGCTGCCAGTCCCGCCTATTCTAATACACTTAACTTTTGTACCAAATAGTCCAGAAAAACGATTAAGGTGTCATTTCTAACAAAATTGGGGATGCCAATTCATTTGGTAATACTTTTGAGATCGCCAGAACTCAGGGTTTTGAATTTAGGTCAAGGTCAAGATCAAAATTGACTAAAAATAGCAAGTTTTTAATGTTTACCAACAAAAAAAATAAAAAAATGTATTTGTTATTTGTTCTCCCCTATGTCTCAAATATTTGTAAGAATGGTTCCCCTGCATAGTCCCCCCAGTCGTAAAAAAATAGGAAAAAAATAGGGGAAAAATAGGGGAAAAATAGTCCCGAAAATATATTTTTTTTCTATTTTTTCCCTATTTTTTTTAAAGGAAAAAATAGGGAAAAAATAGTTTTGGAAATAGGAAAAAACTAGGTTTGAAACAATTTTTTCTATTTTTTTCCTATTTTTTTCCTATTTTTCAGACCTGAAAATAGGAAAAAAATAGGGAAAAAATAGTGTAGAAAATGGTGAAGAAAATAGTAAAAAAATAGTGATAACTAGGTGCTAGTGGACAGTGAAAAATAGTGAGGAAATAGGAAAAAAATAGTGAGGAAATAGGAAAAAATAGTAAGAAAATAGGAAAAAAATAGTAAGAAAATAGGGGAAAATAGGAAAAAAATAGTAAGGAAATAGGAAAAAAAATAGGAAAAAAATAGTAAGAAAATAGGGAAAAATAGTAAGAAAATAGGAAAAAAATAGTAAGAAAATAGGAAAAAAATAGTAAGAAAATAGGGGAAAATAGTAAGAAAATAGGAAAAAAATAGTAAGGAAATAGGAAAACAAATAGTAAGAAAATAGGAAAAAAATAGTAAGAAAATAGGGAAAAATAGTAAGAAAATAGGAAAAAAATAGTAAGGAAATATGAAAAAAATAGTAAATAAGTGAGGAAATCAGAAAAAAATAGTCAGGAAATAGGGGGGGGGGATCACTCATCCTTTACTTTCATGGATTTCTCAAGCACTACCATCTCACACATCCAGTCAACGACTCTGTACATTCAATTAAATCATACAGTGCAAACTTGATATAAAGAGATCAGTTATCAGGGCTTAAATTAATCCAAGGCCACCAAGGCCATGGCCTTGGATGCCCCTTTGATTGGCCTCAATGCCCCTCTCATTGGCCTTGGAGATTTTGTGTGCCCTTTCCAATTCTTCCTATTTGTGCTGTAATATAGGAATGTGCCCTACAGAAAAGTGGCCTTGCCCTAAAAATATTGAAATTTAAGGCCTGAGTTATACCTGAAATGACAAGGTAATTTAACAGCTTTTGGGGGTTAAGATTTCTTGGTTGCACATGACCTCATTGTCAAAAGTTTCCACTGTAGAATAGTCACCCTACTCCTACAGCTCTTTTCTCTGCATCGATGCACCTACTCAGTTTGCCAAATTCACTTCATCCTTTCAGTCCAATCCATTCAGTAGAACATTTAAAATAGTCAATGGGTATATGGAAAATGTTATACAGTCCACTCCTATTATAACGAACATGGATACACCAAGATTTTATTATCAGGCAATTCTCATCAGTCCCAATTTTAAACAAACCAATGTGTTCAGTAACTCGAGTATAACATGATTTCATTTTAACAAGGACATTGGCTTGGTCCCGAGCACCTCGTTATAATGGCAGTGGACTGTAACAAACAAAAATAATAAAAGGGAATGTGTCAAATAAAATACATGTACTTTATTTTCGAGAGGTAAACACAATGACATGAGTTTAGTATAGTATGTGTGTTCATATAAGCAAATAAATAAAAGAACTTAACTGATATTTACAATCTTTGGTTAAGTACTGTAGTGTACATGTTGTAGTAATAGAGTTGTTCATGGTTTGCTATGATTATACTCTAAAAAAAAAACAAGACAAATGCGACTGCGTCTCCTATATGCCTCCGCCTTAAAAAAAATATCATCCACCTAGAATGTAGCTTTTTATTTTTGTTCAAATAAAGTATTCAGGTGAGTTTCAGGACTATTACTGAGCCGATGTGGATATGCCAGGCGATCACAAGCTCTCTCCCTCACTAGTAACCAAATAAAGCAGTATTCTGGACATGAGAGTGTTGTTTTCTGTCTCTTTTATTACAATTTAATTGCAAAGTGCTCTTAATAATGTAATCACATTTTCAAACCTCAAGAAAATCATGACAAATAATTTTTTTTTTCTCGTTATTTACAAAGATAACAAAATAAAATAAATCATAAAACAGATTTTTCAACAATGCATGCATGCTCTATAGTACAGTTGACATGTTACATAATTTTCTCAATCTCAATTGAACTGTCAAAATCTTAATACAATCATCATAATCTAGAAACACTTACTACAAAATCAATGACATGTCATGTCATTGAGATATATATAAACAAGAAAATGACAGACTTACATGCTACTATTTTCAAATAGTTTTACAAAGTATAGGCCTACCATCATTACCATGTATCATAAGTAATGGTCTTATGGTCCTTTATCTTCACAATATGCAGGCACTCATTGTGTACACATACATGTTGTACTTGCCTATGAATCTCAATGATTAGACATAAGAATTACATAATAAAATGGAAACAAATACTAATGTAAAGGATACAGATGTTGGTCATGCTGTTCACAGGCATCGAATGGTGGTTGTACGTTACATGTACATTGTAGCTTGATTAGTTTCAATGGATCTGTAAAGATATAAATGAAATGTGAGTTAGGGGTTAGAATAATCATGCATTGGTACATTTATGAACATGCAATTAATACTTAGTACAAGTATTTATGTATTTCATAATGAAAAATTCAAAGGCACAGAACATGTGTGTACAAAAGTATGATAGCAAAAAAGATGCCAGGCTGACGACGAACGGATGGTGAAACAACGGAGTCATCAAAGAGCTGTCAAGGTGCATGAAATGTAAACCACTTAGGTAGGCAATTAATTAGAGTTATTTTATTCTTAGATATATTGGGTGAACATACATAAAATAAAACATAAAACACAGAAAAGAAAATAGTAAAGGAACAATTTGTTGAAGACAAAAATAAAAAGGAAAGAGAAAAATAATGTAGATCTAGGTAGAAATTGTGCCACCTTCAAATTATTGTTCTAGCATAATGATGAGGTAAACTACTCTAATATTTTGATGTCAGATCTTAACTAACAAACATGAAATAGATTACTAAATAAACCCCAAAAAATTATCAACAATAGATTTAGATTTCTACTTAGTAAGGACTAGACCGAATTTTCCGTCTCTTTCGTTCGTTAGCCTCTTATTGGGGTAGGGTCGGCCGGCTCTCTCTTTAGAGACGGAAGCCGTCTATACACATTCCCTTGCTAACGCCACGGCCAGTCCTGGTCGTAGCGTTTTGCCCCCCAAATCCCCCAAAATGTCATTTTACCTCATGCATTGATTATTTTAAATTAGGAGAAGGTTATACTAACATCGGTTCCACTTACCAACTTGACTGTATAATCCGTTTAATGGTCCCTTTTAAGGAAATTACGGGTCTAAATTGACAGCCGTGTTGAAAATCTTGCAAGGTGTGTTAAACGTTAAACTCTCGCTGCATGCCGGAGTCATCTAAATCAATCTCATAAATGATTATGAAGGAAAAACTGTGCGCCATCTACACGTTCGTAATGGCGTTATCACAGTTTTTCCTTTATAATCATTTTGCCTTCGGCGTAGACTAGAAGGGATGAGATTGATTTAGATGACTCCGGCATGCAGCGAGAGTTTTACGTTTAACACACCTTGCAAGATTTTCAACACGGCTGTCAATTGAGACCCGTAATTTCCTTAAAAGGGACCATTAAACGGATTATACAGTCAAGTTGGTAAGTGGAACCGATGTTAGTATAACCTTCTCCTAATTTAAAATAATCAATGCATGAGGTAAAATGACATTTTGGGGGATTTGGGGGGCAAAACGCTACGACCAGGACTGGCCGTGGCGTTAGCAAGGGAATGTGTATAGACGGCTTCCGTCTCTAGAGAGAGCCGGCCGACCCTACCCCAATAAGAGGCTAACGAACGAAAGAGACGGAAAATTTGGTCTAAGTAAGGACATACCTCGCAGACACATGCACTCTCGGACTTGGAAGACTTGCTCTTCTTCTTGCGTGGTGCTTTAGCAGGTTGTGTTTTCCGATTCCTAGAAAAATAATTTGAGATACAATTTAGCCTAAAAGTAACCACATCAAAACATTATATCATGCAAGGCAATATAATTGACAGACGTAGTAATGGTACAAAATCTGAAATTTCTACGTGGATTTATTGTAATCACGTTTGTTTACATTCACTCATTCACTAACAGACACTACACTGCACTTGGAGATTCACTAGGCCTACACAATATTGCTAAGTTACAACCTCAACACTACATGGGAATATTGATACGTAAAATAACATTCTATAGGCCTACTATGTCTATGAAGTAGCATTATATTCAACAACAGACACAATAAAAATATATATATCATAATATAATTAAGTTTCAGAAATAAACGTACCTTTTCAGCTGTTTTCTGGGGCCAGTTCCGCTCGTCGATGTTCCGTCATTCGACAACAAACTCATTTCTCTACGAGTGGGACTAGTAATATTTTGAACATTTGTCGGGCTCATTTTCTTGGGAAGAATCACTAAAATGGGATAAGGAGGCATCGGAGTATGAGGAGTCACTATCTCTTGATGAAATTTCATCGCTAGAATAATTGCTGGAAGACATTTTGGTGTGATTTGGAGACGTTTGATGAACGAAAATCAGCAAAAGTCCGATGCGCAGAGCAGTGAAAAAAAACAACGGGTAATTTTCAAATTACATACGGGTACTTGCGTACTGTCCTCTACGTTGAAACTTTGCACACACATAGAACGGGAATATCTCGATCGAATGCTTTTTTTTCTATTACGGTAATAAAGGAGATTTTTTTTGGTTGAAATTTCTATGTGTACATTTTCTTTTTACACATGGTTTATGTATGGTTATCTTTGAGTGCACTAGTCACTACTATAGTTTGTAAATAAAATCAAGAATATTAATAAAGGAACAAAATTGAAATTTCGTACATTTTCTTTTTACACATTGTTTATTTATGGTCATCTTTGAGCTCACTATTCAATATGTGACCCCAGAGCTAAAAACCACCAATAAGTCGCAAAATGAACAACAGAGATAATGGCAGGAGAAGCGGGCTTTTTGAATAGGATGCCAGTCATAAACAATGAAAATATGCAAGTTTAGAAAATAGACAAAAAATAGTTTACTAATTTGTATCATGTCATAAAAAATTTAAGTGCAAAAAATAGGAAGAAAATAGTACTCGCAAATAGGTAAAAAGAAGTCTGAAAAAGATAAAGGTGAAAAAATAGGGAAAAAATTGTCTGAAAAAGATTAAGGTGAAAAAATAGGGAAAAAATAGTCTGAAAAAGATTAAGATGAAAAAATAGGGAAAAAATAGTCCTATTTTTTTCATATTTTTTTGGAGAAAATAGGCAAAAAATAGTCTGAAAAAGATGAAGGTGAAAAAATAGGGAAAAAATAGTTTGGTACTCGAGAATAGGAAAAAATAGAACTATTTTTTTCCTATTTTCTTTAAAAAAATAGGAATAAAATAGTCCACAAAAGTTGAAGGTAAAAAAAATGGGTGAAAAATTGTTTGTGCTTGAAAATAGGAAAAAAATAGGACTATTTTTTTCCTGTTTTCTTATAGAAAATAGGAAAAAAATAGTCTGAAAAAAAATATAGGTGAAAAAAATAGGGAAAAAATAGTTTGTACTTGAAAATAGGAAAAAAAATAGGACTATTTTTTTCCTGTTTTTTTATAGGAAATAGGAAAAAAATAGTCTGAAAAAAAATATAGGTGAAAAAAATAGGGAAAAAATAGTTTGTACTTGAAAATAGGAAAAAAATAGCCCTATTTTTTTCCTATTTTCTTGAAGGAAATAGGGAAAAAATAGTCTGCATTTCCAGAAAATAGGGAAAAAATAGGAAAAAAATAGGGAAAAAATATATTTTCGCAACACACAAAACTACTAGGGGGCCGGCCCATCTTAAACCCTTTCAGTTAGTTTATTTCAATAACTAGCACTAAGGTAGCAGTTCATCACTTGAACCCAGGTCAAAATCCTGTCCTTGTCGCTGACCAACCCCTGTATGCTCTTGCCAAGGAAATTCAGTGGACCTGGCCAGACACTCACGGAGAGGATCACTTTGTGATTATGTTTGGTGGTCTACACATCGAGATGGCCATGTTGAAGTTGGTTGGAAGACATTTGCTGGACAAACGCCCTGGTACAGGCCGACATTGCAAGTTCCGGGACAGCAAATTCCTTCATTCATGCCAGCCATGTCACCAAGACCCGCCATGCCCACCAGGTCACAGCTGCGAGCCTTTTTTATTCTCCTCCAAAAAGCTTACATTGACGAATGCACATTCGATGATACTGATGCCATTCAACCGCTTTTTGAGGAGTTGCGCGTACGGCGAGCAAAGGCCTGTGTCCACTTTGACTTCTGGCTTAAGACCCTGTCATTAGAGCTTCTGTTGCTGCGGTACATCAGGTCTCTTCGTGAATGTAACTTCAAGCTGTACGTTGAATCCCTGACGCAGATTATGCCCTGGATGGTCGCCCTAGATCACACGCACTAATCCAGATGGCTTTCCGTACACATCCGTGACATGACAACTCTCGCTGTAAAACACCCAGATGTACTAGCAGAATTCATGTCTGGAAATTTTGTAGAGCACAAAACCAGTAACAAATTTTCTGCCATGGCAATTGACCAGTGTCATGAGCAGAACAGCGCAACAGTGAAAGGTTCTGGAGGAGCTATTGGACTTACTGGCAATCCAGGATCACTCCGACGCTGGATGGTAGCAGGGCCAGAAATTGCCAGGATCACTACAGAGTTTGAGGAACAGGCCATAGAGCAAAATAATGGTTCTGCTTACACTGGACAACATCACCATGACCGGCAACCTGGAGTGCAGGCAGCATTCCTGAGGGATTTTACGGCACTTGTGAAAGTACTGGAAGAGATGGGGAATCCATTTCTAGAACAAAGACAAGACCTACTAGTCATTGACACAAGCGACATCATGGACACCCAAGTGGCTGAAACGGTGAGAAGGATTGAGACCCTCGGTGAGTAGAGCAGGCTAGAGTAGTGTACAACACCTATTACACAAACACTTCCTAAGAACAAGTTGCCACTTTTCAGTCGGCAGCCGGCCAAGGTTATGTCAAAACAGAAGGCACAGCTCGCAGCACTTAAAGGTGACTGTGGTCTCTTTTCGAAGCTGTACATCTCGTTGCAGACACGGGAAGGAGACATGGACAATTTATTCTCCCATGAAAACCAGGCAGCCCCGACAGCTCTGTCAACTGGAGGGAAAATGCGGTTTGGAGTTAAAGCAGATATACTTCGCTGCCTGGAATCAAATCTGCTCGAAAACAATAGTGCACCTGTGGCCCAATGATGATGCAGCTGTGGTTCGTGCAAATGCTCAATCATGGAACATCACGAACATTCAAGAGTATGGAGAAAGAGTGTTTGCCCCATAGATCTTTGCTCAACTAGAGAAAGCATCCGCATTGACCTTGTTTGGGATGTATACTTACCTGCTAGCCTGACAGCCTCAACAAGACAGAAAAGGGGAAAGGGCACCAGGAAAAGGGTGGCTCCTCCTACTGTGCTGCCAAAAAAAATGGAAGGACTTCCTCCGAGTCGATGAGAACAAAACAGAATTATTTGCTTTCCTGTCACGCGAAGCCGTTAATCTTCCTCTACCGGAGGACAAGGTACTATACGCAACAGATGGAAGTGGAGTACTCTGTTCTCCTGCTGAGTCACACTTGGCAGGCCTTGTCCCATGCTCGCACGAGGAGGCTGACACTCGTCTACTTCTGCATGTGGCAGATACTGTGCAAAAAGGGTGCAAAAAGGTAACCATAAGTACCGTTCATACTGATGTGGTTGTACTGGCCGTGGCTTCATTCAGCAAGGCAGCTCCTGATGAGCTGTGGATCGCTTTCGGTGTTGAATCAAGCTTTAGGTACATAGTTGTTCACGAAATGGTTGCCACCATGAGTACGACACAGTGTATGACTCTCCCAGTCTTTCATGCGTTCACCGGTGTGGCACTGTTTCTGCATTCGCTGGCAGAGGAAAGAATACTGCCTTGTAAACTTGGAAGTCTTTCCCAGAGGTGAATGATGAATTAGTGAACTCCTGTGCATGCCAAGTGAGGTCAGTGAACGATCAATGTTACTGCTAGAGCGATTTGTAGTGCTGATGTACGACCGAACCAGTGAGAGCATGGAAGTGAATGATGCCAGGAAACAGCTCTTCGCACAGAAATCTAGAAACCTGGAGAACATTCCTCCAACCCAGGCAGCACTCAAGCAGCACATCAAGCGCACTTGCTACCAGGCCAACTGTTGGAACCATACATTGGCCAAGAATCCAGAGATGCCAGAGCCATCTGACTGGGGCTGGACAAACGAAACAACTGGATGGCAGCCTCTTTGGACCACTCTCCCGGAGGCATCAAAATCGTGCCATGAATTGATACACTGTCGCTGCAAGAAAGGGTGCACTGAACGTCACAAATGTGCCAAAGCTGCACTCAAGTGCACTGCATTGTGCTCTTGTTCTGGAGACTGTTAGATTTTGATTTTGTGGACATGCAGTGCTAAATTTATGTGGATACCTATAGCTGTGGTAATGAGCAGGTTCGTATTTGGAATAGCTTTATTTTGTCTTCTGGGCGCAGGTTCATAAAGCTGCTTACCGGTAAGCAAATTTTCGTGCTGTCTGTAGCAGACAAATTTGCTCAAGCAGGTTAGCAATTAGGTCTCACATGTTATCAAGAAAACAAGGTGTCCACCTTGCGCGTTCACAATGGATTTGCATTGTTACAACATTCATTGTCCTGCAGTAAGCACCGTAATGTTAGTATGCATTTTCGTGTGCTTATACGGTTAGCAGCGCTATGAAGTAGAAACTCGTACGTAAGCACATAATCGGCCGTTAAGCAGCTCTATGAAATTTTGCCCTGGATAGTCAAAAAGTGGTGGTACATGACGTCCTTTTTATTTATTTTTTGTAAATAATGACTCCTTTAGTGTCAAAATAGAGGCAAAGTTTAAAATTAAAAAAATAAAAAAAATAAAAAAAATAAATCACTTTTTGGGCCTAATTTGACCTTGAACTTGACCTTATTGCAAATCCCTGAGTTCAAATGATCTCAAAAGTCTTACCAAATGAATTGGCATCCCCAATTTAGTTAGAAATGACACCATTTGGTTCAAAAATTAAGTGTATTAGAATAGGCGGGACTGGCGGTCATTTTGGATTTGACCTCTCAGGGTCATCAGAGGTCAAATCTGACTTCCCTCCACATCTGAAAATGAATCTTATGGTCTGCAGGGGAACCACTCTTAAATAAATTTGAGAACATAGGGGTGAACAAATGACAAATAAATGAGATTTTTGTTGTTGTTGTGAACATTCAAAACTCAATTTTGACCTTGACCTTGACCTTAATGCAAAACCCTGAATTCTGGCGATCTCAAAAGTATTACTAAATGAATTGGCATCCCCAATTTAGTTGGAAATGACACCTTGAATGTGTTTCAGGACTATTTGGTTCAAAAGCTAAGCGTATTTATACATTAGACCATGCGGAGTGGCGGCCATTTTGGATTTGACCTCTCAAGGTCATCAGAGGTCAAATCTCACTTCCCTCCACATCTGAAAATGAATCTTATGGTGAAAGCTAACTATGCTAGAAGTTTCATGCTTTTATCAAAAAGTGCACAATTTTCTTGCTAAGCCGCTGCACTATAGCAATTTAAGTAAGTGTTGTGAACTATGCGAACTATGACATGGAAACAGATGAGTATCAATTATCTTTAAGGAATGCCTTCTGTGGATAATGATGATGATCCAGGTGCGACCCGACGTTAGCTCCAGCATCTAAGCTATACATCAAGTTTATCAATCCGCGAATGAGAAGGCTCTTCAGTGTGCCAAAGCCTGGCAGAGCATTTGAGGACACGAAAGAAGAATACAAAGTGTATAATTATATCCTTTTCTTCAACATGATATTATTTACTTTTGTTGCTTGATAAATCTGTATAGATATTTAGTTGTCCTTTTTCAGCGTCCTTCTCTGATAAAATGGACCAGAGAAGGACGCTGAAAAAGGACAACACTGCAGAATGCAAAAGGGGTTACAAGAGCCTTAATAATGAACTAAGAAGAGCTACAGACAAAGCTCGAACTAACTGGTGGGAACAACAATGTAAGGAATTAGAGGATCTAAACCGCATTGGGAGAACAGACCTTGTGTACAATAAAGTGAAAACTCTTAGTGATGATTTGAACAAAGGGAAAGGAAAGAACAACACATTAGGGGTGCTGGATGTGAATGGAGAACTGCTAACCAACCAACATGACATAGAGGATAGGTGGCGTCAGTATGTAGAGGAGTTGTATGCGAGGGACAATAAACCAGTCGCACTGCCCCTGGAAATTGAAGATTATGCGAAGGCGGATGACGTTGGTCCCCCTTACTTCCAGAAGAGGTGCATGCTACAGTCTGTCAGTTAAAGGAGAAAAAGGCAGCTGGGGAAGATAACATTACTGCTGAAATGCTAAAGAATATGGGGGAAGCTGGCATAATGGCACTGACTGAATTATGTCAACATATGAAAAGGGAATATGGCCAGAGGATTGGACAAGAAGCCAGTTGATCACTATTAAGAAGACTACAAAGGCAATCAAATGCGAGGATCACCGCACAATCAGCCTGGTATCACATGCTTCAAAAGTATTGCTAAAGGTACTCCACCATCGGATTGAAGCAAGGTCCAAAGATTATATTGGAATTGACCAATTTGGATTTCGTAAAGGGGTCGGTACCCAAAAAGCAATTGCTGTAATCAGAATATTAAGTGAGAGATGTATACAGCATGATCAGGACCTATATATCTGTTTTGTGGACTACGAAAAGGCATTTGATCGTGTCAATTGGACTAGGCTGATGGAAGTGCTGTCAGCCATTGGTGTTGATTGGAGAGACCGTAGACTGATTGCATCCCTGTACATGTCTCAGACTGCAAGCGTTCGCGTTGAAGATGGGGTCTCTGAACCAGCCGGCATTGGAAGGGGGAACACGTCAGGGATGCCTGCTGTCTCCTCTTCTCTTCAATATCTTATTTCTAATATATATAATAGGAGTGAATGTTGGAGGAGTGTAAATTAAGTCTGTACGGTACGCTGATGATCAGGCCACGCTCGCTGTCACTGCCGATGGCCTTCAAAGACAGATGGTACAGATGGACCAAGTGGTCAGGAACTATGGCATGAGAATAAATGAGAAGAAAACGAAGGTGGTGATGATAAGTAAGGCCAAGACAAAAGAAATAACCATCATGATAAATGGCAACAGACTAGTGCAAGTCAACCACTTCAAGTATCTAGGCAGTGTGCTGACTGAGGATGGCAAGTCTGCCAAAGAGGTCAACTTGCGCTCAGCATTAGCAAGAGCTGTCTTCACTCAACGACAAGATATCATGATGAGCCACAATATTGACCTGAGTCTGAGAAAGCGTCTTGTGAAGTCTCTAGTATGGAGTGTACTATTATATGGAGCAGAGACGTGGACACTCGCCAGGAAGGACATTCAGCGATTGGAAGCGGTCGAAATGTGGTGCTGGCGTAAACTACTAGATGTGTCTTGGAGGGACAGAGTTACGAACGAAGAGGTGTTACATCGAGTTCAAGAAAAGCGGGTGCTGCTTCAAACGATTAGAAAGAGACAGAAGAAATGAATGGGATACATCATGCGGCATGATGATAGCTTGATGATCAGAGTCCTAGAAGGCCGTCTACATGGAAAGAAGTTGAGGGGAAGACCTCGTAAAGGCTTTCTAGATGATTTGATTGCGGAATGTGGAGCAACGGGATATGAAATGCTGAAACGGATGGCTAAAGACCGAAGTACTTGGAGAGACACTTGAAGTAGAACTCTGATTGGGTCACTGAACCTGTCATAAACTATTGATGATTTATCACAACTATGAAATTTTATATGGTTACCATTTCGTTTTTTTTATTTTTTATATTCAGTTATGAGTTCTGAGTTTTTGATCGATCGGGTGGGTGGTACATGCACAACATTACTTATTATAGGCTCTGTATGAGCTTGGCTTGTTAGAACTCTTGTGAGTAATGGGCCGCGGGATTCCATATCCACTGCTGGCGAACAGAGCAACAAGACCAAGCTCTGTAATTATTAGGATCTCTGTCCAGTAGTGCCGTGTTTGTGCCATCGAACTGGATCGACCAAATCAATTGATTCATAATATATATATATATATATATATATAATATTTTTTCCCGTAACATGAGAGTAATTTTAAAAGTTTCATACTATTAATTAAATGTAATGTTAACTGTTATTGTATAATTGTTTTAAATGGGGGCACGCTACAAGAGTCCTATCTCGCACCCCGGGGCAACGTGTCTGACACGGCCGGTTGTAGCAACTACTCGGAAGATCAAGATACATTAATCTTGATCGAAGGAGACACGAACGAACGAACGAACGATCAATCCACACTATTGCTAGGAGAGACGAAGTGTTTTCCATAACAGAATATTTCGCAATTTCCCGTTTTCCTTTTTTCATCCACTGATGTGGTAGTGCAATGTGGAAGTCGCCTGGCTTATATATTAAAGGCATATATTTGCGTGGTACAATTGAAATAAGCGAGCAGATTGCAGTATGCAAATATTTCAGTATCAACACTGGTAGCCTATTAAAGAATAAAAGCTAGCACGAAGATGACAACAACAAAAGAGACTGTGAAAGGGACGATCTTTTCATCTGAAAAATATTGCTCCATCATGAATAAATGCAAATATAAAACTGTAATACTCATGCAAAACAAAATATAATCAAATAAAGAAGGAGGAGCCACACTAACCAACAGTTTACTAATGCTGATACAACAAGCATGGGCATAAGGCTCCGTACCTCAGGAATGCAAGGATTCTAATATTGTCACCATCTTTATATAAAAAAGGAGATAGAACTCAGTGTGGAAACTACAGAGAAATATCGCTATTGTCGATAGCAGGGAAAGATCCTTCTGAACAGATTGAATGCACACATAACAATGGATGTATTGCCAGAGATACAATGCGGATTCCGAAACAACCGGAGCACAGTAGACATGATCTTCTGCCTCAGACAATTACATAAGAAGTGTATCGAGCACAACCAATCTACGTGGTCTTTGTGGATTTCACCAAAGCATTTGACACTGTTGGTAGGAAAGGTCTATGGCAAGTTCACCAGAATGATAGAGTAACTACACACGGGTCTGATAGATAAAGTCAAAGAAGCAGGCGAAATATCTGATAGCTTCCTTGTAAATAACGGTGTAAAACAAGAATGTGCATGTGTTGGCCCCTTCGCTGTTCTCCATCTTCCTCTCGGCGATGCTGGAGGAGGCCTTTGCGCACTATATCACGTCAAGGCTCCGACCTCTTCAATGTCGCACACTGTCTTCAAAACTAAGACGAAGTCTACACAGATTATCGTGAGGGAACTCCTCTATGTTGATGACAGTGCTCTTGTTGCTCATACGCAGATGCGAAGTTGCAACATGTTAAAGATGTATTTTCATCATCATCAAAGGAGTTAGGTCTACAAATAAACATACAAAAGACTGTAGTACTATTCCAACCAGGTACAGACCACCGAGGAGGAGATCCTTGTGGATGGGACAGCTCTAGACCAGGTAGATGGCTTCACCTATCTCAGCAGCACTATATCCAAGGACGGACGCATCGACTCTCAGCTGGTGAAAAGAATGTCAAATGCCAGCAGTTCCTTTGGAAGACTGCAAATCAGGCTATGGACCAATCTGCATGTCTCAACAAGAGTGGAGTGCAAACTCTACAGGGCTGTCGTCCTATCCACTCTCTTATACGGTGTGGAAAGCTGGACTCTCTACAAGCGTCAAGTAAACAAACTTCACGCTTTCAGGATGAGACACCTCCGAGCAATTATGAGAATCACATGGAAGGACAAGGTGACCAACAAAGAGATAATAGAGCGAGCAAACCTACCTTCTATGGAGGACCTGCTCATCAGGAAAACCTACGGTGGACAGGCCATGCCATCATGCAGGCGCGGATCCAGGGGGGCCGAGCGGGCCTTGGCCCCCCCCCCCCCCGCAAAAAAAAAAAAAAAAAAAAAAAAGAGAGAGAAGAAAGGAAAAGAAGGGAAAGGGAAAGAGGAGAGAAAGGGAAAGAAAGAAGAGGAAGAAGAAAAGAAAAGGGGGGAAAAGGAGATCGGGGGGGGGGGGGGGCGAAAGGGCCTTGCCTCCCAGACTGTTGACCCCCCCCCCCCCCCAATCCAAAAAATAAGAGAGAAGGAAGGAAAAGGAAAGAAAAAAAGGAAAGAGGAGATACTGGCGTACTGATGGGGGGGGGGGGGGGGCTTGGGGGAAATCAAATTCAAACGTGGTTTATTTCTAATTCCACAACGGTGGATTCCAAATAATGCTGAAATGACATAATTTCCGAGATTTTTCCTCACTTTTTAGTAAATTATAGGTTTGTATGTGTTTGTTGGAAAATGACAAATTCCTAAATTTACAGCCAGGCAAGAAATATGATTCTTGAGATTCCTACATGTCAGGGCCCTAGGTACGGCGGGGATCGGGAGCCCCGAGCTCCCCCCCCCCACTTTTTTTAAAAAGTATATTAAAGAGAAATAATATAGAATGAGAGCAAGAAAGAAAGAATAGTTAACTGCCAGTGTTAAACCCCTGAGCTTGCGGGGTTAGACAAGGTATCAAAATGTGTTTATCTGACCGCAGGCGCGTAGCCAGGGGGGGGGGGGCGGTCCCCCCAAATCGGAAGAGGACGTAGGAAGAAAAAGGAGCAGACAAAGAACATCTTTGAAATTCAGACAAGGATTAAGAGTATAGAGAACGGTACAACGCATCGGCTTCTTTCTCTAATAATTTAATGAAACGTCAAAGCGTCGCGCAGGAGGGAGGGGGGGGGGACTGAATTCAGACAAGGATTAAGAATCGAGAACGGTACAACGAATCATCTTCTTTCTCTCATAATCTTATGAAACGCCAGACCTGCCGCGCTTCGCGCGGGAGGGGGGGAACCTGAATTCAGACGAGGATTTAGAGGCGAGAACGGTAATACGAATCTTTAATTGCTTAATGAAACGTAAAAGCTTCCGCGCTTTGCGCGGGATGGAGGGAGAACTAAATTCCGATGAGGATTATTTTCGAGAACGGTACAACGAATCGTCTTCTTTCTCTAATGATTTAATAAAATTAAAAGCTTCCGCGCTTCGCGCGAGAGGGGGGAACCTAAATCCAGACGAGGATTACGAGTCGAGAACTGTACAACGAATCGTCTTCTTTCTTTAATAGTTTAATAAAACGTCAAAGCTACCGCGCTTCGCGCAGAAGGTGAAGGGGGGGACTGAATTTAGACAAGGATTAAGAGTGGAGAACGGTACAACGAATCGTCTTATTTCTCTAATGATTTAAGGAAATTTAAAAGCTTCCGCGCTTCGCGCGGGAGGGGGGGGGGGGGGAACCTAAATTCAGACGAGGATTAAGAGGCGAGAACGGTTATACGAATCTTTAATGGCTTAATGAAACGTAAAAGCTTCCGCGCTTCGCGCGGGATGGAGGGAGAACTAAATTCCGATGAGGATTATTTTCGAGAACGGTGCAACGAATAATCTTCTTTCTCTAATGATTTAATGAAAATAAAAGCTTCCGTGCTTCGCGCGAGAGGGGGGAACCTGAATCCAGACGAGGATTAAGGGTCGAGAACTGTACAACGAATCGTCTTCTTTCTTTAATAGTTTAATAAAACGTCAAAGCTACCGCTCTTCGCGCAGGAGGGGAAGGGGGGGGGGGGGGGACTGAATTTAGACAAGGATTAAGAGTGGAGAACGGTACAACGAATCGTCTTGTTTCTCTAATGATTTAATGAAACGTAAAAGCTTCCGCGCTTTGCGCGGAAGGGGGAAAACTGAATTCAGACGAGGATTAAGAGTCGAGAACTGTACAACGAATCGTCTTCTTTCTCTAATGATTTAAGGAAATTTAAAAGCTTCCGCGCTTCGCGCGGGAGGGGGGGGGGGGGAACCTAAATTCAGACGAGGATTAAGTGGCGAGAACGGTAATACGAATCTTTAATGGCTTAATGAAACGTAAAAGCTTCCGCGCTTCGCGCGGGATGGAGGGGGAACTAAATTCAGATGAGGATTATTTTCGAGAACGGTACAACGAATCGTCTTCTTTCTCTAATGATTTAATAAAAATTAAAAGCTTCCGCGCTTCGCGCGAGAGGGGGGAACCTGAATCCAGACGAGGATTAAGAGTCGAGAACTGTACAACGAATCGTCTTCTTTCTTTAATAGTTTAATAAAACGTCAAAGCTACCGCGCTTCGCGCAGAAGGGGAAGTGGGGGGGACTGAATTTAGACAAGGATTAAGAGTGGAGAACGGTACAACGAATCGTCTTATTTCTCTAATGATTTAAGGAAATTTAAAAGCTTCCGCGCTTCGCGCGGGAGGGGGGGGGGGAACCTAAATTCAGACGAGGATTAAGAGGCGAGAACGGTAATACGAATCTTTAATTGCTTAATGAAACGTAAAAGCTTCCGCGCTTTGCGCGGGATGGAGGGAGAACTAAATTCCGATGAGGATTATTTTCGAGAACGGTACAACGAATCGTCTTCTTTCTCTAATGATTTAATAAAAATTAAAAGCTTCCGCGCTTCGCGCGAGAGGGGGGAACCTGAATCCAGACGAGGATTAAGAGTCGAGAACTGTACAACGAATCGTCTTCTTTCTTTAATAGTTTAATAAAACGTCAAAGCTACCGCGCTTCGCGCAGAAGGTGAAGGGGGGGACTGAATTTAGACAAGGATTAAGAGTGGAGAACGGTACAACGAATCGTCTTATTTCTCTAATGATTTAAGGAAATTTAAAAGCTTCCGCGCTTCGCGCGGGAGGGGGGGGGGAACCTAAATTCAGACGAGGATTAAGAGGCGAGAACGGTTATACGAATCTTTAATGGCTTAATGAAACGTAAAAGCTTCCGCGCTTCGCGCGGGATGGAGGGAGAACTAAATTCCGATGAGGATTATTTTCGAGAACGGTGCAACGAATAATCTTCTTTCTCTAATGATTTAATGAAAATAAAAGCTTTCGCGCGAGAGGGGGGAACCTGAATCCAGACGAGGATTAAGAGTCGAGAACTGTACAACGAATCGTCTTCTTTCTTTAATAGTTTAATAAAACGTCAAAGCTACCACGCTTCGGGCAGAAGGGGAAGGGGGGGACTGAATTTAGACAAGGATTAAGAGTGGAGAACGGTACAACGAATCGTCTTGTTTCTCTAATGATTTAATGAAACGTAAAAGCTTCCGCGCTTTGCGCGGAAGGGGGAAAACTGAATTCAGACGAGGATTAAGAGTCGAGAACTGTACAACGAATCGTCTTCTTTCTCTAATGATTTAAGGAAATTTAAAAGCTTCCGCGCTTCGCGCGGGAGGGGGGGGGGGGGGAACCTAAATTCAGACGAGGATTAAGTGGCGAGAACGGTAATACGAATCTTTAATGGCTTAATGAAACGTAAAAGCTTCCGCGCTTCGCGCGGGATGGAGGGGGAACTAAATTCCGATGAGGATTATTTTCGAGAACGGTACAACGAATCGTCTTCTTTCTCTAATGATTTAATGAAAATTAAAATCTTCCGCGCTTCGCTCGAGAGGGGGGAACCTGAATCCAGACGAGGATTAAGAGTCGAGAACTGTACAACGAATCGTCTTCTTTCTTTAATAGTTTAATAAAACTTCAAAGCTTCCGCGCTTCGCGCAGGAGGGGGAAGGGGGAGACTGAATTTAGACAAGGATTAAGAGTCGGGAACGGTTCAACGAATCGTCTTGTTTCTCTAATGATTTAATGAAACGTAAAAGCTTCCGCGCTTCGCGCTGGAGGGGGGGGGGGGGAGAATCTTATTCAGACGAGGATTATATTCGAAAACGGTACAACGAATCGTCTTCTTTCTCTAATGATTTAAGGAAATTTAAAAGCTTCCGCGCTTCACGCGGGAGGGGGGGGGGGAACCTAAATTCAGACGAGGATTAAGAGTCGAGAACTCGACAACGAATCGTCTTCTTTCTCTAATAGTTTAATAAATCGTAAAAAATTTCCGCGCTTCGAGCGGGAGGGAAAAAATATTATTCAGACGAGAATTATTTTCGAGAATGGTACAACGAATCGTCTTCTTTCTCTAATAATTTAATGAAACGTCAAAGCTTCCTCGTTTCGCGGAGGAGAGAGGGGGAAATCGCCCCTACCTGCACCGACCCCCCCGCATTACGTCACTGTTGGTCACCATTACGTACCAATATTTGGCTCGCATAATTTCAAATTTGGGCCCCCCCCCTAAGAAATCCTGGATCCGCGCCTGCCATCATGCCCTCTGTAAAGCACATACTATTCTCGCAACTACCCGCTGGCGAATTAAGAGGGATTGGTCGACCACGGCTTCGCTACAAGGACACGGCCAAGCGGAACCTTAAGCGGAGGCAAATCGAAATCAAGACTTGGACAACTGCTGCATGTCAGCGAGCTGAATGGAGAACAGCTGTAAAGTGAAAGTGAAGGCGGTCACTGTCGCTTCGCGACAGACAGCACTACTAGGTCCTATATTGCTTTCCATGAAAGTATTCGGCATGTTTAATTTCTATCTCATTACATTATGATGTGTGATATATAAAATAAGGAATGAAATTAAATCTTCAAGGGAAATAACAGACGATAATTAAGACATTTTTTAAATACATGATAAAATATTACATCTGGAATCTTTCGTTGATAATTATAGACACTGTTGGTCATAATGGTGGAATAATTTTATTTACCCCGATTTATGGAAAGATTTGAACAATGATTTATTCCTACTAGATCTAGATAATAGTATACATTCTCAGATTTTATTGAATAATAATGTTTGAGTGTTTGTTTTGCGTGACTGCTAAAGCATGTGTATGCTACTATGCTAATCTACTTGTGGTCTGGCGATTTTTGGGTCTGGACACAGGATGGCGTTTTTCTATGCGTATCACATTTTCACTTGACAGCCCAAGGGGGGGGGGGGGGTGTTACCTCTAACCCCCCGTTGATCCGCCACTGAGTAGGGAACCAAAACGAGCCTTTTGCCCTTGTCAAGAGTCAGAGTGGTCCTTAGAATTTGAAGTCCTGATCAAAATAAATAATAATAATAATAATAATAGGCATTTGTATAGCGCCGTCTATCTAGACAATAGGGACTTTTAGAATGAGTGAACGAGAACACGACGAACGCCGACTGATCATGCGTGTCAACGTACTTAACTGCCCATGTTGGCTACAATTATAAATCGTTTATATTGCACTCGACGATATGCATGCAGGAAGTAACACAATAAACATCACGGACAAAGAAAGAGGACATTCCTCATTCTACCTCAACAAAAGAACATCCCTTCACTGCTAATATGTAAATATGTGTAGAACAGGTGCATGTGACACCTGTTCTACACATTTCAGCATGTAAAGGCGCTTTATAAATGTCAATATGTATGTATGTATTGCATGTACTAGATTTAGGAAAATCAAGGTTGACGCATTCTCGATCGCCGACTGAGACCACGTGACGCAGGCGCAGTGCCTTAAAATGACGTCACACGTTGCAGTCAAAGCTCTTGACGTGCATTTCTAAAAGTCCCTATTGCTATTCCGAGGCGCACAAGAAAAATAGAAAGAATGAGAAAGTTTGGACGAGAAAGTTCGGATGAGTGTCATAAATGCGAGCGAGGACTTCTTTTCTTCTACCTGACACTTATTCATGAAAAACTAATTACTCGATGAGTGACATTGCATGAGCAGGGTTGGCTTAAAGTGATTCTATGTTGATGCCTATATTTGCACAAGGCAATATTGTGGATTGCAATCTGATGAAAGGTTGAAAGACGTTAACAGGATATTGCATTTTCCACTTTCCCTTCATTATGAGGGCAGACAAGAATGTTATTAACAGTGACAGACAGGCGCAAACGCAGGGGGGGGGGGGTCAAACCCCCCTCAATTTTGTTGGGTGTATTTTGGAGGATATCCCCCCCCCCTCAACTTTTTTTTAAATTGAATAAAAAATAATCATAAAAAAATCCCAATTGTGGTAATAGGTAATCTCAAAAAGTTGACCTTAATACCCCCTCCCCCATTTTAAAACACCCCCTTTGAATAAATCCTGCGTACGCGCCTGGTATCCCATTTTATACACGGTCTGATCTTAATGAGGCAGAAAGTAATCATTCAAACTGATCGATCCAGAATGACTATCACATTTGAGCTTTTTTATCATAGCGGTTGTACCGAAATTTTCAACGCTACTGACTTCAAAGCATTATGACACAGGGTCTAGATGGAGGCTTGCAGTCAGTACGTAATGTGTTTTAACCAATGTCGAGCAAACTGAAGATAGACAGAGTCAACAACGAGAATCTATATATGCATGGAAGTAAATCCATTTAGTTCTTTAAGTAAGGTTTCTGTGGACCCACTGATGTCCATATTGATACTTTAGTAGATCTTGACAAAAAGAAACCTTATATCAACAATCAATCATGAATGCAACAGAATCAGCAGCCGGTACCGAATCATGGGAACATATTCATTCGATCCCTGCAGCCTGGTTTCTTGTTGTATGCACGGTACTTTCTATTTCTTGCAACACCATCAACCTTATCGTTATACCTAGGCTGAATGATTTGGCAGACACTTCGAAAGTCTTTTATATCGCTCTCGCCATCTTTGATCTTATGGTCACGTTTATACTTATCCTTATGATCGAACCTTCTCTATCGGGGTACTGGTTTTATGGTGAATTAGCTTGTAAAGCGATTGGATCCCTTGCGGGATTCGCGCCATCCTTTTCGGCAGCAACGGTGACACTACTCAACATCGACAGGTTTATCCTAATAATCCGACCCCTTCGATATCCATCAATTGTTACTCGACGACGTTGTGTTGCTGTCTTGGTATCGACGTGTTGCAGCATGGTCATCATTGGCCTTCTCGAGTTTGAATTCGCAGGACACTCCTTTGACATCGTTCGCTTTCGAGAATTCGGGATGTGCCTCATGGACTCAACCGATAAAGACTTCTTACCAATAACCATTTTTAATTATACCACCTCGTTCTGGGCTCAAGCGGTTATCATCACGGTACTCTACTTCATCGTAATTCGAACTGCCTGGAGACACACCAACGATATGGCTCGACGTGAAGAAGCTGTATTCCGAATCCGAAAGTTCTCCAATCGTACCAACCCGCCTTTGCCTACGATTTCGTGCCAAGATCAGGTTATGAAAAACGATTACCAAATAGCAATGCGTGCATTAGCAGCAAGGAAAAAGAAATTGAGATCGGTAACTTTTGTAATTGCAATTACCGGTTCATATTTCATATGCTGGATTCCTTATACGATTTCGGGAATCGTGGAACCGATTTTCGGTCGTCCAGTTTCACGTCAAGCTCAAGTAACTTTCTTATACATATTATTGTGTACAACCTGGTCCAACTCTCTGGTCTATTTTACCGTCATTAAACAGTACAGACAAGAGGTTTTTAAAATGCTGAAAAGTTTGGTCATGAAATTCACATGGAAGAGGGATTAAACCACTGAAAGGAAGAAACGCAATATTCTAAAAACACCATTCGTAGCATGGAGATTTTGCCAGCCTTCACGATGTCAGGTTGTAGCGATACCCGAAAGTGGACTTCACTTTACTGGAAGCCGTATGTAATGTGCGCATCCTCCACCCACTTCACAAGAACAACACCAACCTTCATCATGAATTCCGAATCCAAAAGACATGATAGAGCTTTCCCAATCTCTTGCAGCAATTTTCCCGATGGGACACCGACTCTCTCTGAGGCGAGATTGAAGCAAAACGAGAAACAGACGAGTATAAATTGTCTTTAAGGAACGCCTTCTGTGGATAATGGTTGGTGGATAATGATGATGTTCCAGGTGCGACGCAACGGTTATTCGTGTGACAATTGCTAGGGGAATTTTCGCGAAAGGTTTAATAGGTTTAGGGTTAGGATTTAAATTACTTTTTAAGGAGTCATCTATTTCGTAATACATGTACAATTCTTATCTTTATGCTTTTGATGAGTTGATGACTAGTAAATTATACATTTTTTTAAAAAGTACTTATGAACTATTATGTACCTCTTTTTAGAAATCTAGTTATCTGAATGGTCGAAATTGGAGTCGTGATTTTAGTCATGCCCGCCTACCGGTCAATAGTTTTTTTTAAAGATGCCCGTTGCCCCGGTAAAGGCTGCATAAATAAATTTTGCTGAGATCCCCATTGGTTTAGGTGTACACAATTTCTTTGTGCGAGCGCGGAGACCACATACAGAATTATCGTAACATTCAGCCTTTTTCATGCAACTTTCCAGCGAAGATTTACAGACAGTGTCTCAGATTTTCTGTGATGTTTTAACCAGTCGTTACTCAAGAAAAGGATAAGGTGAGAATTCTTTGTAGATTTTGTTGTGAATTCGGAATATAAAATATATATCGACTGCTTTAAAAAGTCCACTCCAAAAATAACTTACTTTCAATAAGGGAGTTTACAGATACAATATGCGCATGGGCAGATAAAGGTCATTTGTACCAAAATGGTAAAACCCACAGAGATGAATACTGGATATGCGCTCATGAAAGTTATGTAACATTATTCATTTATGCAACAACGGTACATTCTATGATACGCAGGTGGAAGTATTCTTTTCAAGAGGTCAAACAAAAGGTATTCATGAAGCACATCTAGGACTTTGGCAGTTATTATTCTAAGATGCTCAAAGTAGAACTTCTCCATGTGTAAAAGATCTGTGGATATTTGGGGGCATTTGTACAATGTGCTATCTGTAAACTCCCTTATAGAAGCAGAAAAATCAGACAAACGAATCAACCAAAATGAGATAACTAATAAGAAAGTTATGATTTTTTGAAAAAGATGTAAAACAATGAACAATGAAAGCTACTACACAAGCAGTCAATATGACCATTTATTATAAGACAGGTAAGAGCAGTTCAAAGTGATAAACCAATAGAACGAATTTTAAAAGGAAAGGAACATAATAGACTGCATAGAAGGGAAAGAGGGAGAAAGAGAGAGGGAGAGAGAGAGAGAATGAGAGAGAGAGAGAGAGAATGAGAGAGAGAGAGAGAGAGAGAGAGGGGGGGGGGAGAGCATATAAGTGAAATAAAGACAAGGATAAAGAGATGTCCTAACGGACGTGGGAGACATAATATTGTGCCATTATTACACACCGTTGATTATTCCTGGAAAAAGAAAAAAATCCTCTATTAGAGGTATTGGGATTCGAAACCCAAGACCTTTCGATTTTAAGTCGAACGCTCTACCAACTGAGTTATACCCCCTCGACATAATCATGAGGTTCATGAATCCATAATATTCCGAGGAGGATCGAAGGGTATTTTAAACGAGAACATTTCGCAATATCCTGTGTTTCTATGGTGACGCTATAGAAAGTTAATAACAATTCTCAGTTTAGGGGTTGAGGTTTACAAAGATGGCTAAATAGGTTAGGGTGAGGACACTGGAGTGTGGCGATATGAGAAAAGGGAGATATATTTTATGACGTGTGGATTTATGGTAGAGAGAGCGGAGAGAGAAAGAGAGGAGAGGGGAGAGAGGGGGAAGAAGGAGAAGAGAGAGAGAGAGAGAGAGAGAGCGAGGGCAAGGGGATAGATAGAGAGAGAGAGAGAGAGAGAGAGATGGATGAAGGGGTAGGGGTGGTGTAAAGGGGTTAGGAGGGTCATTGAGAAATATGGATGTTTGGAAAGGGAGATTTGCATTTCATTTTTCGAGAAAGACTGGTGTCCCCAATCGTTTCAGTGCCGCCTCAAAGGTGAACACACGCCACGCCACAGCCTACCTAAATGCAACTTATCCTTACATCTACATTGAGTCAACGATAATAAGCTGTTACTCTCCCCCCCCGATAATAAGCTGTTACTCCCCCCCCCCCCCTTTCTCTCTAATGAAAAGAGAAAGAAATATCCTTATATCCGGAGAGAGAAAAATGAACGAGATTGAAGAGGATTGACATGAAGAAAAAAAATCCCCTTGGAGGTACCGAGGATCGAACCCGGGACCAGTTCTGATTATAAGTCAGTTGCTCTGCCGCTGAGCTACACTCCCATAAACATATTTTCGAAATTCCTAAAGAGTTATACATGTCACAAACTACCCTACATATAGTGGTGGAATTTCTGATTATTATTGCAACCCCAAACAAAATGTGCTAGGAGAATAAATTACGCATGCGTAAATAACTTTTGGTTCTGCGGTGACATAATTTCTTATAATTTCACGGTTATGACTGTCTATAGCTTTAAAAAATCATCGAGCACGACAAATACAATAGAAGAAAACAAAGATTGGATTGAAAATGGTTCCTTTTTTTGTTTCCATTTAAATGTTCATCCAATTCTTAACGCATGTGTAAAATACTTCTCTATTTGCTTTTTGATGAGATGATTTGACTGGCAAATTATAAATTTTTGAATTAGTACTTCGGAAGTAATGAACTCCCAATGGCCTGAGATACGATGATTAATTATCAGTCAGGACTGTCAGGTAAGGGCAGTTTAAAGTGATAAACCAATAGAACGAAATTAAAAAGCAAAGGCACGTAATAGACTGCATAGAAGAGAGAGAAAGAGAGAGAGAGAGAGAGAGAGAGAGAGAGAATTTAAATCCTTCGTTCCGATTTGGGTTTGAAGGCTCCAGCATCTAAGCTATACATCAAGTTTATCAATCCACATTATTGCTAGGAGAGACGAAATGTATTCCACACCAGAAAATTGCGCAATTTCCCGTTTTCCCATTTCCATCCGCTGATGTGGTAGTGCAATGTTGAAGTCGTCTGGCCTTTGTACTTGCGTCGTACAATTGAAATAAGCGGGATTATTGCAGTATGCAAATATTTCAGTATCAACACTGCTATTTCTGGTAGTATATTAAAGAATATTAAAGACAACCTTATTGTTTTGTAGCGTAGGGGGGGGGGGGTGTAAGATTACCTAAGCATTTTTATAAATATATTTTCTTACTAAATTACAGGGCACCTGCAACTTGTTATTATTATCAAGGGGTATATAAAATACAAGCCATGCTTTTTCAATAAACTCCGCCACTATGTTTTACCATTGTGCCAAGTAATTTAAACAATTGTATAATCATTTGTAAAATGTTTTGTCAATATTATGTTTAATATTGAATTTGTATATATTTCATATTCATTTGATTGTGTTATATCATGTGGAAATAAAAGGCAACCTTGAAACCTTGAATAAAAGCTAGCACGAAGATGATAACAACAAAAGAGACTGTGAAAGGGTCGATCTTTTCATCTGAAAAATATTGCTCTATCATGAGTAAATGCAAATATAACATCTCATTAGCTAAATTGTAAAGCTTATGCAAAAAAAGTATAAGTAAATGAATAATAAAAAACACTTTTTGAGTTCATGACTAGTCGAATAGTTGGATGTTAGTCTATTTCTATTTTACACCAGTGAGTACCGTATGTGTTAGTGGGTTCTGGATGTGCGCGTGTCTCTGAACGGGGTTTAACAATAATTGTATAATCATTTGTAAAATGTTTTGTCAATATAATGTTATTGAATTTGTATATATTTCATATTCATGTGATTGTGTTATATCATGTGGAAATAAAAAGAAACCTTGAAACCTTGAATAAAAGCTTGCAAGAAGATGATAACAACAAAAGAGACTGTGAAAGGGTTGATCTTTTCATCCGAAAAATATTGCTCTATTATGAATAAATGCGAATATAACATCTCATTAGCTAAATTGTAATACTCATGCAAAAACAAATACAAGTAAATGAATAATGAAAAAGACTTTTTGAGTACATGACTAGTCGAATAGCTGGTTGTTAGTCTATTTCTATTTAACATCAGTGTGTGTGTGTGTGTGTGGGTTTTGGTGTGCGCGTGTGAGTGGACGGGGTTTATGTGCGTGTGTGGAAGGGTGGAAGGACGGACGCGTGCGTGTGGATTATTCATACATCAAAGTGAAATACAGGCCTTAAATTTCAATATTTTTAGGGCTAGGCCACTTTTCTGTAGGGCACATTCCTATATTACAGCACAAATGGGAAGAATTGGAAAGGGCACAAAAAATCCTCCAAGGCCAATGAGAGGGGCATTGAGGCCAATCAAAGGGGAATCCAAGGCCATGGCCTTGATGGCCTTGGATTAATTTAAGCCCTAGAAATATATAACTAATATTATAAAGAATGGAATGAAGATCACGGAAAAAAGTGTGTATATTTTAAGTAAAATTTGAGTAAAGGAGAGTGAATAAATATTCAAACCGTGATTTGGCGAACGGTTCCTCAGGAATATAAACTGTTTCATTTATTAATTAAAAAAGAAATAGGCAATTGTAATTGCTAACCAAGAAAGATATGAAAACTTTGATATCTAAACTTTTAAGGAACCTATGATCTACAATCTAAGCTTTATTGATATCACGTTCATTCCTACATTCCAAAGTAGTATGATAATATTTTAATAGGTCCTATATTGCTTTGCATGAAAGCATTCGACAGGCTTAATTTTTATATCTCATCATATTATGTTGTGACAGTTGTGTGATATATTATATAAGGACTTAAATGAAATCTTCAAGGAAATACAGACGATAATGTGTAATACTTCATCGAGCATTAGGGTACAAAGATGAGCTTGTTTTTTCTTGTCAAGAATCAGAGTGGTCCTTAGAATTTGAAGTCGTGATCAAAATACAGGCGAGCAAGGATTTCTTTTCATCTACCTGACACTTATTTCTGACCAGCTCATTAGGTTTTCAAATTTAGGTGACTCGATGAATGACATTGCGTGACAAAGACCATCATGGTTGACTTAAAGAGTTTTTGTATTCGCCGTATTTGCACTTGGCAGTTATGTGTGGATTGCAATCGGAGGGATGGTTGAAAATGGTAAAAAGTATATTGCTTTTTCCACTTTCCCTTCGTTAAAAGGGCAAGGAGCAATGCAATTAGCAGTGACAGACAATCAAAGATTCAAAGATAGCCCGTCAGATTTGTGAGTTAACCTAAAACATATTTCAAAACATTATCCCATTTTATTCACGGTCTGATCTTAATGAAGCAGAAAGTAATCATCAAAACTGATCAATTCCGAATGACTAATCAAACTTGAGCTTTTTCTTTATCATTACGGCTGTACAGAAATTTCCAGCGCTACTGAATTCCCAATTATGACACAGGTCTAGATGAAGGCTTGCAGTAACTAGGAGGCAATATGTTTTAACCAATGTCGAGTGAACTGAGTATATAGAGATAGACAAACAACGTGAGTCCATGCATATAAGTCAATCCATTTAGTTCGTTAAGTTAAAGGTAACCTCGAAGCTCAAGGGCTGTCTTTTCTGCGGACCCTCTGATGTCCTGATTGATGTAGACTTTGGCAGATCTAGACAAAAAGGAGCCTTATATCAACCATCAATCATGTCTGCGACAGAATCTGCAGCCGGTACCGAATCGGCAAGCAGCAATGCCATTAACAGTGACAGGTAATCAAAAGAAGCCTGTCATATTTGTGAGTTTACCTTAAATATATTTCAAAAAAAATATCCCATTTCATTCACGGCCTGATCTTAATGAGGTAGAAAGTAATCATCAAAACTGATCATCCCGAATGACTAATCCAACTTAACCTATTTAAAGCATAACCGTTATACCGATGTTTTCAACGATACTGGATTCAAAGCATCGTGCACAGGTCTAGATCAAGGCTTGCAGTAAATACTCAATGTGTTTTAACCAATGTCGAGCAAACTGAGCATAGAGATAGAGCCCAACAACGTGAGTCCATGCATGAAAGCCCATCCATTTAGTTCGTTAAGTAAGGTTTCCTCGTAGCCCAAGGTCTGTCTTGTCTTTGGAACCTCTGATGTCCATATTGATATAGACTTTGGTAGATCTTGACAAAAAGGAAGCCTTATATCAACCATCAATCATGTCTGCGACAGAGTCTGCAGCCGGTACCGAATCCTGGGAACATATTCATCCGATCCCTGCAGCCTGGTTTGTTGTTGTATGCACGGTACTTTCTATTTCTTGCAACACCATGCCTTATATCAACCATCAATCATGTCTGCGACAGAATCTGCAGCCGGTACCGAATCGGCAAGCAGCAATGCCATTAACAGTGACAGGTAATCAAAAGAAGCCTGTCATATTTGTGAGTTTACCTTAAATATATTTTAAAAAAAATATCCCATTTCATTCACGGCCTGATCTTAATGAGGTAGAAAGTAATCATCAAAACTGATCATCCCGAATGACTAATCCAACTTAACCTATTTAAAGCATAACCGTTATACCGATGTTTTCAACGATACTGGATTCAAAGCATCGTGCACAGGTCTAGATCAAGGCTTGCAGTAAATACTCAATGTGTTTTAACCAATGTCGAGCAAACTGAGCATAGAGATAGAGCCCAACAACGTGAGTCCATGCATGAAAGCCCATCCATTTAGTTCGTTAAGTAAGGTTTCCTCGTAGCCCAAGGTCTGTCTTGTCTTTGGAACCTCTGATGTCCATATTGATATAGACTTTGGTAGATCTTGACAAAAAGGAAGCCTTATATCAACCATCAATCATGTCTGCGACAGAGTCTGCAGCCGGTACCGAATCCTGGGAACATATTCATCCGATCCCTGCAGCCTGGTTTCTTGTTGTATGCACGGTACTTTCTATTTCTTGCAACACCATCAACCTTATCGTTATACCTAGGCTGAATGATTTGGCAGACACTTCGAAAGTCTTTTATATCGCTCTCGCCATCTTCGATCTTATGGTCACGTTCATATTTGTCCTTGTGATCAAACCTTCCCTATCGGGGTACTGGTCTTATGGGGAAATAGCTTGTAAAGCGATTGGATCCTGTGCGGGAATCGTGTCGTCCTTTTCGGCAGCAACAGTGACACTACTTAACATCGACAGGTTTATCCTAATAATCCGACCCCTTCGATATTCGTCCATTGTAACTCGACGACGTTGTGTTGCAGTCGTAGTATCGATGTGTTGCAGTTTCGTTATCATTGGCCTTCTCGAGATGGAATTCGCAGAAGACTCTTTTGATATCGTCCGCTTTCGAGAATTCGGGATGTGCATCATCGACTCAACCGATAATGATTTCTTACCAATAACCATTTTTAATTACACCATCTCGATCTGGGCCCAAGCGGTTATCATCACGGTACTATACTTGATCGTAATCCGAACTGCCTGGAGACACACCAACGACATGGCTCGACGTGAATATCAACCCGTATCGTATCAACCCGTCTTTGCCTACGATTTCGTGTAACGATCAGGTTATGAAAAACGATTACCAAATAGCAATGCGTGCATTAGCAGCAAGGAAAAAGAAATTGAGATCGGTCACTTTTGTAATTGCAATTACCGGTTCATATTTCATATGCTGGATTCCTTATACGATTTCGGAAATCGTGGAACCTATTTTCGGTCGTCCAGTTTCACGTCAAGCTCAAGTAACTTTCTTATATATATTGTCGTGTACAACTTGGTCCAACTCTGTGGTCTATTTTACCGTCATTAAACAGTACAGACAAGAAGTTTTTAAACTGCTGAGAAAATTGGTCATGAAATTCAAATAGAAGAGGGGTTAAACCACTGAAAGGAAGAAACATAATGTTCTAAACAAATCATTCGTAGCATGGGGAATTTGACAGCCTTCAGCAGTTTATATTTCACGATGTCAGGTTTTTATCGAAACCCGAGAGTGGACTTCACTTCCGGACTTCACTTGACTGGAAAGCCTTACGTAATGTGCGCATTCAGCATTCTCCACCCACTTTGCAAGAACAAACCCAACCATCATCATGAATTCCGAATCAAAAAGACGTTAGAAAGCTTTCCTAATCTCTCGCAGCACTTCATTGATGGGACACCGACTCTCTCTGAGGCGAGATTTAAGCAAAACTCAACTAGTACTCCCTAGCAATTTGAAGAAGCCCTGTGAACTATGCGAACTATGACAAGGAAAAAGACGAGTATAAATTGTCTTTAATTAAGGAACGCCTTGTGTGGATAATGGTTGGTGGATTATGATGATGTTCTGGGTGCGACCCAACGTTTATTCCTGTGACAAATGCTAGGGGAATTTTCGCCAAAGGTTTAATAGGCTTAGGTTTAGGATTTAATTGACTTTGTAAGGAGTCATCTTTTTCGTAATACATGTACAATTCTTATCTTTATGCTTTTGATGAGTTGATGACTAGTAAATTATACATTATTGAATGAGTACTTATAAATTAGTATGTACCTCTCTTTAGAAATCTATTCATCTGAATGGTTGAAATTGGAGTCGTGATTTTAGCCATGCCCGCCTACCGGTCAATAGTTTTTTTTTTAAAGATGCCCGTTAGCCCGATTAAAGGCCGTATAAATACATTTTGCTGAGATCCCGATTGGTTTACGTGTACAGAATTTCGTTGTACGAGCGCGGAGACTACATACAGAATGATCGTAACATTCAGTCTTTTCAGGCAACTTTCCAGCGAAGATTTATAGACAGTCTCTCAGATTTTCTGTGATATTTTAACCAGCCTTTACTCAAGAAAAGGATAAGGTAAGAATTCTTTGTAGAATTTGTTGTGAATTCGGAATATAACAGATCTATCGACTGCTTTAATAATCGAAGCATAGCTATTTCTATAGGCTCAAGGGGACTTTACATCCTGATATAACCCCGAGGCGCACCGGGGCGGGCGGCGCGCAACTGATAGCAGTCAAAACGACCATTTATTATAAGACAGGTAAGGGCAGTTGAAAGTGTTAAACCAATACCGTGTGAGTCAAAAAAAAGTTGACACCTAGAAAATGGCTAATTATTTTTAAAATCATCTATGAATAGTAAATTATTATACATCTTATGAAAGAGTGTGTTATCCCGAATCCTTTGATATCATTTTTTTTGTGTGATATGTGTTCATGCTTGGATGAACAGGAGGCATTGTTTGCGAGAGTGCATCAATCGACTTGCGCCAAAGTGATGACTACAATATGTATTATGTTTGGATTAGCGGAGTGAGGGAATGAATTGAATGTATCAAATGAAATGCATTGCAAATTCTTTTTGCAGAAGCAAAGTCACACACACACACACGTGCACGCACAAAATGTTCGGTGATATTTGATTTTCAATATTTGATATGTGTGGCATGATTAATCTTGTTAGGGAGGTTATTTGGATCTGCAAAGACCGAATTAATACCCAAATCCTAATTTTGTTGTTCAAAGTCAAACATCACATAAGCAACTTTGGCGCAAGTCGAATTTTGCACTCACGCGAACAATGCCTCCCTGGTCATCCAAGCGTGAACACATACCCCACAAAAATGATATACCAAATGATTTGGGATAAAACACTCTTTCATAAGATGTATAATAGTTCATAGATGATTTTTTAAATAATTACCAATTTTCTAGGTGTAAACTTTTTTTTCGACTCACACTGTAGAACGAATTTTAAAAGCAAAGGAACATAATAGACTGCATAGAAGGGAAAGAGGGAGAAAGATAGAGGGAGAAAGAGAATGAGAGAGAGAGAGAGAGAGAGAGAACGAGAGAGATAGACATATAGCTCTGATTAGTCTCATTTGGCAACGCCCCCTATCGTCAGAGTCCAGCAGCCTAACCGTGTGTTAGCATATGGACTTTTACAAAAAAAATCGTTAGAAATTCATTTTTTGTTTAAACGAGAAGCACATCCACCCCGACGTACGTTGACACTAGCTCTTTCATTGGAACCCTCATGTCCCATTGACTTTTGAAAGTTCACCCACCGTAATTTGATCAAAATAGGTCGCAACCTCGCCATTGCATATATAACGCATGTGTAACAAGTCGAACTTTGGACGCAATTTACCACGCGTGATTGTAAGATTATAGGTCAAGCACACGGAGGATAACAAGCATGAATATTATAGATCAGTTCTGCTTGGTTCATTATGTCCACTTCAGCCAACCCCCCACCGTGATTTTTCCATTTAGTATAGGCAAACATTTTGCCGAGGTAAGCAAACACATGAATATTCATGACACACCATGGACTATTCGATCATTTACAGAGGGGTGCAATTGACAGTTCTGCTTGGTTCATTATGTCCACTTCAGCCAACCCCCACCGTAATTTTTCCATTTAGTATAGGCAAACATTTTGCCGAGGTAAGCAAAAACATGAATATTCATGACACGCCATGGACTATTCGATTATTTACAGAGGGGTACAATTGTGCACCATCTCAAACTCCCCTACTTTCAGTCAAGTATTTCATTGTATTATGTAGTTTGGTAGGTTTATTTTTACTAACTGTTTAATTATCAGATATCAATGATAGTTTAAAGATATGGAAAAGGTTCTTGTAGTTTATATTTAGCAAAGCAAACTCACATACAAAATCTCTATCAAGTGTCGTCTGCTCCGCCGATTGCCGTCTGCTTTACGTTCAAGGCACATATTTATTCGTGGACTGTGATGTAGACAGTTTACTCGTCATTGTAGATTTATGATTAGCCATCTGACACACATACAATTACCACACACACGAACACTCTCACTTTCCCTCCCCAACACACCATTTCCGCACACCCGGTTCACAAATACCCAATGGCACACCCTGTAACATAGTGGAACATTCTACGAAATTGACAATTTTCCTGCAAAATAGACCCCTTGAATCATGTAAGACGTATTTTACCCTAGTCTGATGACATGAATGCATGCCAAGATAACAAAGGCTGCGTTTCCATACAGAAATAAAATTAGTTTGCGATTATAAATTTTTCGATAATTTCACAAAATATATTTGCCGCCTCATACAATATGACGTCATTGACAGCTGATTGGCTATAGTTTGGTAGTGACGTCGAACTAGCTACGTTTGTGCTGGCTTTGGTCCAACGAGAGGAAATGAGACAACCGGAGCAATATGAGAGATAACGGAGGAGAGAGCGAGAGGGGAGAGCATATAAGTGAAATAAAGACAAGGGGAAAGAGATGTCCTAACGGACGGGGGAGACATAATATTGTGCCATTATTACACACCGTATTCCTTGAAAAAGAAAAAATCCTCTATTGGAGATATTGGGATTCGAAACCCGAGACCTTTCGATTTTAAGTCGAACGCTCTACCAACTGAGCTATACCCCCTCGACATAATCATGAGGTTTATGAATCCATAATATTCCGAGGAGGATCGAAGGGTATTTTAAACGAGAACATTTTGCAATATCCTGTGTTTCTATAGTTATGCGATAGAAAGTTTGGTAACAATTCTCAGTTTGGGGGTTGAGGTTTACAGAGATTGCTAATTCGGTTAGGGTGAGGACACTGGAGTGTGGAGATATGAGAAAAGGGAAATATTTATGACGTGTGGATTTATGATAGAGAGAGAGGAGAGAGAAAGAAAGGAGAGGAGAGAGAGGGAGAAGAAGGAGGAGAGAGGGTGAGGGGAAGGGAGAGAGAGAGAAAGAGAGAGAGATGGATGGATGGAGGGGGCGGTAGGGAAGGGATGGTGGCAAGGGGTGATGAGGGTCATGGGGAGAGATGGATGTTTGGAAAGGGAGATTTGCATTTCATTTTTCGAGAAATACTGGTGTCCTCAACCGTTTCAGTGCCGCCTCAAAGGTGAACACACGCCACGCCACACCCTACATACATGCAACTTATCCTTACATCTCCATTGAGTCAACGTGTAATAAGCTATTACTCTCCCCTCCCCCCTCGAGAAAGAAAAATCCTTATATCCGGAGAAAGGAAATGGACGAGATTAAAGAGGATTGACATGAAGAAAAAAAATCCCCTTGGAGGTACCGAGGATCGAACCCGGGACCAGTTCTGATTATAAGTCAGTTGCTCTGCCACTGAGCTACACCCCCATAAACATATTTTCAAAATTCCTAAAGGGTTATACATGTTACAAACTACCCTAATTATAGTGGGGGAATTTCTGAGTATTATTGCAACTAAAATAAAAAGGGTTGGAAAATCAGGGCAGATGAAAGTGATAAACCATAGGACATAGTTTAAAATCAAAGGAACATAATAGACTAAAATAATAGAAGAGAGAGGAAAAGAAAGAGAGATGAGAGAGATATAGAGAATTTGAATCTTTCCTTCCGATTTGGGTTCGAAAGCTCCAGCAACAAAGCAACTGTAATCATCAAGTTTATAAATCCACACTAATTGCTAGGAGAGACGAAGTGTCAGGAATACAGTATTCCATACCAGAATATTTCGCAATTTTCCGTTTTCCTATGTTCATCCGCTTATGTGGTAATGCAATGTGGAAGTCGTCTGGCTTTAACTAGGCATATGAATGCGTAGTACACTTTAAATAAGCGGGAAGATTGCAGTATGCAAATATTTTAGTATCAACACTGGTAGCCTATTAAAGAATACAAGCTAGCACGAAGATGATAACAACAAAAGAGACTGTGAAAGGGACGATCTTTTCATCCAAAAAACATTGCTCCATTATAAATAAATGCAAATATAAAATTGTACTAGCAAAATTGTAATAATCATTCCCCCAAAATATATAAGTAAATAGCTGGTGGTTAGTCTATTGCTAGTTTAGATCAGTGAGTGTGCGTGGGTGGGTTTGTGTGAGGAAGAGCGGGGTAGGGATGAGCAGAATTTTGTTCCTACCAGTAAAATAACCTCCAGATTTGTTTAATTTTGTTTATATTATGGAGTAAATAACATATATAATTGACTTGTAAATTATGCTTATGTACTTTAAGTTTACTTTATTGCTCATGTAGTTATATATACTGCAAATAAGGTTTTGTTTAATTATGTTTATGTTGAGCCATTGCTATTGAAAAAGTTTATATTTATTGAATTGTATGTTGTTCTTGTTTGTATCACATTTGGAGGAATAAAACAAAATTACAAAAAATATTAAAAAGGGAGTAGGACGGGGTTTATGTGCGTGTGTGGGAGTGTGAAAGGGCGGACGCGCGCGTGTGCATTATCTCTTATCATGCCACAAGGCTAATCCCCATTATGCCAAGCTACAAATTCCCCCCGTGTCAAGTTTATTTTGAGATAATTATGATTAATACAATGGTACTATGAATAGCGCGTACGAAACACGCAGCACAGTACAATGAGCATGAAAAATAACTGCTATAACGAATGCGGGCAATCATGCACAAGGCAGCGAAGCAATGGCTCGCTCGCATGTACAAAGCACTTTAACGATAGCGTGCATGTAGCCTAATGGTAGGATATGAGTTATTCATACACTGTTGGTCATAATGGTGGAATAATTATTTTTACCCCAATTTATTGAATGATTTTGACAATGATTTATAACTAATAGATCTCGATAATAGTATACATTCTCAGATTTTATTAAATGACAGTTGGGGAGTGTTTGTTTTGCGTGACTGCTAAAGCATGTGTGTGCTACTATGCTAATCAAGTAGGGGACCTACCTGCTTAAGTCATAACTGACAGTAATGGGGATTAATGCCTCATAAAAGGGCACTAATATAGCACATCGACACGGTTTTGATCCTTGGGGCTCACAGTAACGAGGCCACTGCTTAGCCAATTAATCATGAATGTACGCAGCGGGCGCTAGAGTACGTCGACGCCCCCACAGAAACAAAAAAACAAAGAAAATACAATACATTTTCAATAATTCATTGCATTTTCCCCCAGTCCCCAACAGGAAAATTTCCTCTGTAGGACCATACATTATGGTTTAAGGCATGCCCACATAGAGTTGACAAAGACTAAACTTCATTTCGTTGACAATTAGTCGCGTAGACGAAAAACGTCATGGGGGGGGGGGGTGACCCAATGACGATGCGGAGCGGCGAGGCGATCTTTTTGGTGCTATTTTGTGATGTTTTCCTGGTATTTACTAACATCTGCTAATACTGTATGGGTCTGAACACAGGATGTCGTTTTTCTATGCGCATCACATTTTCACTTGACAGCCCAGGGGGGGGGGGGGGGGGGGTGGGGGAGGGGGGGGGGGGGTTGGGTTAAACCCCCCCGTAGATCCGCCACTGAGTAGGGTACCAACACGAGCCTTTTGTTCTTGTCAAGAGTCAGAGTGGTCCTTAGAATTTGAAGTCGTGATCAAAATACATGCGAGCAAGGACTTCTTTTCTTCTACCTGACATTCGTGAAAAGCTCATTAGGTTATAAATAGGGGACGTACGATGCGTGACTCTATGAGTGACATTACATGACAAAGACCATCATGGTTAGTGGCTTAAAGAGATTCTATGTTGATGACTATAATTGCATTTTGGCAATATTGTGGATTGCAACCTCATGGGAGGTTGAAAGACGTTAAAAAAATATTGCATTTCCACTTTCCCTTCGTTATGAGGACAGACAAGAATGCTATTAACAGTGACAGGCAGGCGCGTACACGGGGGGGGGGGGGGGGGGTGGGGGTCGAAACCCCCCTCAATTTGTTTTGGTTTATTTTGGAGGATAACCCCCCCCCCGCTCAAATTTTTTAAAATTAAATTAAAAATAAAAATATAAAATAAAAATTGTGGTAATAGGTGACCCCAAAAAGTTAACCTTACCCCCCCCCCCCCCCCATTTTAACCCCCCCCCCTTTTGAACAAAATTATGCGTACGCGCCTGGTGACAGGTATCCCATTTTATACACGGTCTCATCTTAATTAGGCAGAAAGTAATCATTAAAACTGATCGATCCAGAATGACTTTCAAACTTGAGCTTTTTTATCATAGCGGTTGTACCGAAGATTTCAACGCTACTGACTTCAAAGCAATATGACACAGGGTCTAGATGGAGGCTTGCAGTCAGTACGTAATGTGTTTTAACCAATGTCGAGCAAACTGAGCATAGATAGAGTCAACAACAAATTCCATTTAGTTCTTTAAGTAAGATTTCTGAGGACCCTCTGATGTCCATATTGATGTATACTTTGGTAGATCTTGACAATAAGAAGCCTTAAATAATCAACCAATCATGCACATCATGTCTGCGACATAATCTGCAGCCGGTACCGAATCCTGGGAACATATTCATCCGATCCCTGCAGCCTGGTTCCTTGTTGTATGCACAGTACTTTCTATTTCTTGCAACACCATCAACCTTATCGTTATTCCTAGGCTGAATGATTTGGCAGACACTTCGAAAGTCTTTTATATCGCTCTCGCCATCTTTGATCTCATGGTCACGTTTATACTAATCCTTATAATCAAACCTTCCCTATCGGGGTACTGGTTTTATGGTGAAGTAGCTTGTAAAGCGATTGGATCCCTTGCGGCATTCGCGCAAGCATTTTCGTCAGCAACAGTGACACTGCTCAACATCGACAGGTTTATCCTAATTATCAGACCCCTTCGGTACCCGTCGATTGTAACTCGACGACGTTGTGTTGCAGTTGTAGTATCGACGTGTTGCAGTTTCGTTATCATTGGCCTTCTGGATTTCGAATTCGCAGGAGACTCTTTTGACATCGTCCGCTTTCGAGAATTCGGGATGTGCCTCATGGACTCAACCGATAAAGACTTCTTACCAATACTCATTTTAAATTACACCATCTCGATCTGGGCTCAGGCGGTTATCAGACGGAAACTAAATGACTGTAAGAACTGCACTGCGGTGAATTGGTACACAGCATTCATTACTTCCACCATCTCGTCAAATGGTATTTTGATTTGTAAAAACATTAGAAGATAGAGTAGCTCGTGGTATTTGCAGATTATAGTGAAAAACACAAAATTTAAAAATAGTTGGCCTAGTTACAAGCTTCCCTTTCAATTTTGATAGACACATTATGCCATTAACAAAATGGAATTCTTCCTTATGTCAGCCAATTATAATGATGTTCAGCATTTTTTCTTCGCCTTTTTTAGGAAATATATGCACCTTTTTGCCTTTTACCACCCAAACGCATGTCAGATGATTTATCCATCAGCACAAAATAATCACGATTATGATACACCCAATAATTAACTCTGTTGCTAGAAGAAGTATGGCAACCGCTTCGCTCCGACGCAGATTAAAACTTCATATGAATTTAGCCGTGCACACAGTGTTAGTAAATATTAAATGTGTTATTGTGATACACTATATAAGACTATAAGTACTAACAATTTTATAGTTAAAAACTTTTTAAAAAACGTTATCGTCTTTCCATCACCTACTGGTGAGTGCAAGCATCAAAATGACGTACCATGTAATCCGAACATACAACCATTGAAATTATCTTATGAGTTGATTTCTCGAAAGTATTTGCGATGTTAGTACTACATGACTACATGTAATAATATTGGCATGTTATAATATCGTTTTCTTAGGCCTTACTGTCTTTACTAAATGGCCAAAACTCCTAGTCAATAGAGTAAATATTTCATATTGTTATTATTACAAAACTCATCGAGCGCAGTGCACTTTTTCACTCAGTGACGTCATTTCCAAGAGACCTTACCATGCCATCAACAAACGCACGAGTGATGGCACGTTGACAGATCAGGCAGCAGGCTACACGAAAACAAGCTAATACTCCAATTTCCCCGCCAATATTCCGAAGAGGATGCTCCCATTCCACGAGAGCACATTCACCTCATAAACAACTCTGTGATGAATTGTAGGCACCACAACACCACAGCGCTGAGCCCGTCATACGCACACATGCATCCATGCATGCAGGCGATATCTATAGTTTTCATTTTGGCGCGTGAATACAAGGAAACGACGTTGCTTCGGAAATAGAATACATGCGCTAATACGATCCGATAGCTTGATAGGCAAAAATTTGCAGACGACACTGGACAATTTATTGAAAATGATCATCGAGAGCGCTGTTATACATTTTGTACATTCATGATTTGATTTGTTTGTTTTAATTTGTTTTTTCCCGTAAAGAAAGCTCACATACTCGTCACGGGAGAGTGTCATCGACCGGCTTACCATCCACAAGTTTACTGAACTCGTGTGTTTTTGAGGAGCTGAAATATACCGAGGGGAAAACCACAACAATTGGACCAAGAGATTATCGCGGAAATCGTGCTGGAATTTCACCGTGTATAATACGATATTGCTTTGTGCCAGCTATAACTTTTATAAGCAGACATTCATTAACTCTTTGGAGCTTGGTTCTCTATAATATAAAACTATCTAGCTTCAAAGTAATCAAATACGGTGATTATTGTAACAAATATAACTTATATTGATATTAAAGGAAATACTTTTGAATTTGTCAAAGGGGTCACTCGAATATCTGTAGAGGAATAATACCCTGCATCCGTGTTCAAAGATTCCAGACACCACCCGCAACAAAATTCAACGTACACGAGTCGTAAAGGAAGTCAGTATAGACCTATACGCTCAAAATAAGAATATAACTTGGATTCATACATCGAAGGTAAAGCCCCTCGAAAGCGAAATATATGACGTCATCATCTCGTTCATCATTATTATAGTAAAGCAGCGTGGTAATCTAACGACATATTGCGAGGTTGTGCTATCATCGGGACACTCGTAACGCCCCATTGCAGAGAGGGACTTGAGGAAAAACAAATAAGACATCGAGAGCCTGAAAGTGATAGCATAACTTGCATTCCCAGCCAGATATTAAAGCTACACATCAGCGTCTGTTGACACGCCAATTGTTTTTCCCGTGGAATATATACCGCTGTAAGTATAATGACGAAATAGATATATTTCTTTTCATTTTATATACTCATTTCTGAGTTGAAGTATATTATGTGTAATGTTCATAGTCTAGTCTATATTTTCGTTTAAATAAACATAATTATGTATAAAGCAGAAGCGGATCTAGAGGGGGGTTGGGGGGTTGCAACCCCCCCCCCCCCCTTGGGCGGCCCCCCCCCCCAAAAAAAAAGAAAGGGAAAAAAAAGAAAAAAAGAAAGAAAAAAGAACGCACGCTGGAGAGAAACCCTTTCAAGTGCAAATATTGTGAGAAGATATTCAACTCATCTGGTAACTTAACCAAACACATGATAACTCTGGATATAACTATGTATTAAACTGTTACTTGATTTAAAAAGACGTTATCATGCACTGCTTTTTATGGTCTCCATTGTGTTAATAGATGCCAGGAAAACATCACTTACGGGGTTCAAATAAACACCCCCCAAAAAATCGGCTCGCCGCTTCGCGGCTCGAGGACGATGCTCCGCATCGTCATTATTTTGGTCAAACCCCCCCCTTAACAAAAAGCTAGATCCGCCCCTGATAAAGTCCCTTGTAATTTGTTATTTTGTTTCGAGCTGTTGTTGGTATGCCTTACAAGTATTGTTAGTACTATTATAATTATTATTTTCCAGTTTTTAATTCCACATCGTACAACCTAATCAGTATTTAGCCCATGATAGGGACCATTCATAAAAATGAATTTGTTTTCTCTGCCCATCTTCGCTGTTATTACAAGATCTCGATCATAGTTATTATAGTGATTATATTTGCTTGTGCTTAGACTGTTTTGTTTACACATTCACATAATTCATACATCAATTGTTATCATTCCTAAATTATTCGACTTATGTATAGACCACATTAATCATGACCAACTGATTAATCTAGTTAGAACATTAGAACTTTCTCTTTGGATTTTATTTTAATGACAACACCGTCTGGGGTGGTGACATTAAGATACACCGTGTGGCTTGCTATACGAGGCACTGGGAATCGAACCCCGATACGATGACGTTATCAAAATTGTAATGATACTCGCGACTGAATGATATATCAATATAAGGCCTAGCTGTCTGCATAGAGGATTATGATTAAGGTACAAAAGTAGGACTTAGTAATTATATTTCATCGTTCGTTCGCGTCTCCTTAGATCAAGATTAAATCTTGATCTTCGGAGTAGTTGCTACAACCGGCCGTGTCAGACACGTTGCACCAGGGTGCGAGATTGTAGGACTCTTGAAGCGTGCCCCCATTTAAAACAATTATACAATAACAATTAACATTACATTTAATTAAGAGTATGAAACTATTAAAATTACTCTTATGTGACGGGAAAAGATATTACATATATATATATATATATATATATATAATGTATTATGAATCAACTGATTTGGTCGATCCAGTTCGATGGCACAAACACGGCACTACTGGACAGAGATCCTAATAATTACAGAGCTTGGTCTTGTTGTTCTGTTCGCCAGCAGTTTAAGGATATGGAATCCCGCGGCACATTATAATCCATGATTGTTGTCGTACGCAATTTGTAGGAGAGGCATGATAAGTGGCAAGATTGATTGCTTGATATGGGTCAGATATGGGTCAACTCGAGCCGGTACAGGTAATGTGAACTTAATTACATCCCCGAGACATGTTTTGTAGACAAACCTAATTTCCACCGGGTATTAATAAAGGTATCTTCTTCAAGCTCGGAGGTTGAATTCAACACTATCGTTAATAAAAGAATATATTTTTCTCCAAAAAATACCAACAACAACGGGGGGGGGGAGGGGGAGGGGATTTCGAAGGATTGCCCCTCCCTGTTCAAGAGCGATCGCCATGATAGATATGATATACCCGTCACGATGATATGAAATATTTTCTTATGACGTGATCCATCCCTAATTCCCAGAAGTGAAAAATAATAGCAGTTCTGGGTGCCCTTGATTTAACGCACTCAAACAGGCCTGTCAAATCTACAAGCACTTGCAATTCTTTGGTTGTGATAAATTCCAAAATACTCTTATTTTTCGTTTAGATAGTAATTTTTACTTCTCCCAAAAATTGAATTAAAGTTTTGTAGAAGATAAAAATGACCTAAGGCCATCGACTAAATTACCTTTCCTTTTTATTTTTTTTTTCCTTCATAATTATGTTAGTTAATTAGTGGCAGAATTAAAATTAAAAAAATAAAATAAAAAATTCTATGTATTTGGTTTTAAGGATGTGTATTCATTTTTGAAAGTTGTCTCCTTCTTTTATATAAAATGACCACATACTTTCTCCTCGTTGTTGTGAATTATTGCATTTTTATATAGGCCTACTTGGCCTTTAAAAAATAACTAGTGCATGAATCATAGTGTGTAACGGCCTCCACGTTGCTGCATGTTTCACATAGCCGCATGCCTGATAACAAACGTTGGTACCGATTGCAAGAGTCCTACATCGTCTGCTGAGAGCCAGAAGGGCATTAGCACTATGTCAAAGGATGAGCTAACGACCCTCTGACTCTAAATGTGCGGTTTAATGGATTGATGCCGAATCCCGGAGAACTTAGATCAAGTACATAGTGTTGTATTAGGAAGGGGATATTATAAAAGGTTTGCAAAGATATTAGGCCAAATATGAAAAAAGTGCTTCTCGTCCCCGCCCGCCTCCTTTTTGGCCGCCGCCTCCTTTAGAAGAAAAAAAATACTATTTACTATTTATTTATTTTTAAGCTTTAAAAGAAAAAAAAAGCCTGTGATATACGTTTTGTTTAATAAGCTTGTAAAGTGATACAAACCATTTGTTTTGCCATACATTGCATCAGTATACTCACAAAGCACAATATCTGTAAATTAATAGGCTTGGCCAGCTATAATCAGCATTGCAGCCATCTTGGAAAATAATAGCTAAAAGTTGCAAAATAATTAATAGTAATGCCCTGCCTCCTTCTTTTTTGTTATAATCTGGACGAGAAACACGTTGTTTTTATTATTTGGCCTTACATTTGGAATACGTTTAAGAAATGTATCGTGTTTTAATATGTGGACTGCATGCACTATATGAAATGCTTCGGTATCACTGCAAGCATGCAATTAGATGAAACATGATCATATTTGTTATCTATAGCTATGAAAATATTGCAGGAAGTCAGGTTTCCTCCCTTATTTCCTTCTCAGCGGTTTACTTTCCGCATCGAGTAGACAGCCAAAACACTTCAAGTTTAGGCGTTAGAAATTGCTATGATACTGAAACTGTTCTAAAATATACTGGTCTGATTACAGTAAATTTCTATTAGTCTTTATTATAAATAAATTATGACATGGACGGGGGAGGATAGACATGAAGCAACATCGATTCTTCAAATGAACTTTTTAACAGCAGTCAATTAAATAAATCAACAAATACGAACAATATCAATAAAAACAAGTGACGGGAATTCTAGGATGAACTTATAGGTATAATTTAAGTGTTTCCAATATGAGCATATAAATAGCAATAATGAAGGAGCAAGTCATGTTGTCAATTTGTCAAAGATTGGCAAAGTTATTGAAGTGATAATGATAAAAATCAAGCAATAATTTCAGCGACACAATTACATTAAATCTATATAATGATACAGTATCACATGCAATTGGCACTATAATGATTAAGAATTAAAAACCAATTGACAACGCCGATTGTCACCCAGGGTGCTTATTTATTTGTTAACACTTTTACGACCTGAACAACAAACATTATGATTATTTTATATTTATGATCTCATGATTCGTCCTTCGTATCTTTTCGTATTTAGTTATATAATATCTTATTTAATTAATGTATGTTTGGGTATAGTTATGTATTATACCACCAACTAATGAGGAGAGCCTCCTATACTGAAACTCAGTTTCTTTTGGTAATCCCCAGGCATTAGTTTATGGCTTTTTTCCTGTTGTTGTATTTTTTATAGTAATTCGTTTTCTTGTATTCTGTGTTATTGTAATACTCCTTTTTGTTCCGGGAAATGAAATAAAAATAATTTGTAAAAGAAATATTCTCATCCTCTTTTGCAGTGCAATCTAAACCCTAGTCATGTCAGCCGAAGTGAGCGGAAACGAGAAAACTGTCACTCTGAAGGGTGTCTTTCAGAAGTATGCTGTCTTCGGCCGTCCTGGACAGACTAAAGACATCACCAGTAAGAACTTCTCCAAGATGATGAAGGAATGTGACATCATGGACAAGAAGGTCAACCAAACCGAGATCGACATCATCTTCACGAGGTACGGCATCGTTTCAAATATCTCTTTCATTTTTTAAATAATATTAAACATAATAATAATAACAATATAGCGTACTTATATAGCGCATATCACAATGTCTCTATGCGCTCTAAGAAAGAGTAAGAAAGAAAGGCGGATAGAGTAACCAGGAGATATGCTCAACATACTTCCTCTCGTTTAGATTGGAAAGTATTTTTGAAAAAAAATGTTTTTATGAGGCGCCTTAAAGTTGTCAACAGTATCACAGGTTTTTGTATTCCAAAGTTCAGCCGATGCAACCTGAAAAGAGCGAGACCCGTATAATTTGGTTTATATAATTTGTGGAATGGTGAGGAGAGACTTTTGGGAAGATCTGAGGGTTTTGTTTGGAACATATAGGGTAATTTATTCCGTTAAATAAGTAGAACACTTTGAAAATGTAAATTGCAAGTGCTATATCAATTCTCGTAGTAAAGTAGTAGTAGTAGTATAGTTGTAGTAGTAGTAGTAGTAGTATTGGTGGTTGTGGTGGTGGTAGTAGTAGTAGTGCTTCTACTACTTAGTAGTATAGTAGTATAGTTGTTGTTGTATGATCATGATCACCATTATAATGAAGAAATATCCAACGTAGGATTTGGTCACATACATCAAATACGTGATATACATCCTGCGTATCCAAAAGAGTGTACCATACTTTGGCAGTTTCTAATTAAAAATGCATAACTTATGCGATCTTGAATCTGAGAGCAGGCTTCGAAAATATTGTCAAAAAGATTTAAGTCTTAAGACCAAAGAAGCACATGCATAATATGGCCTGACCCACATTTGTTCCATCAGCCCAAACTTGGTCGGCCTACAGTCAATTTTGACAACACTTTTTAAAGACCCTGATGCTCAGTCACGCGGGACAGAAATACTTTGAATAGGGTATCATTGGACAGAGAATATGTGATTCTTCATCATGAAATAGATTTCGAAATCATATTGGTTATGATTTTTTTTATTAGGAGCTTCCAAAGCTGGGTATACATTTTTTATACGCACTGTATGACGAATTTATTGAAGCTTCGGGATCAAAGAAGTTTGCAATTCTTGCTTCTTGAACTTTGAATTACAGTTAATAACGCATTTTGAATACTTAAACCATATTAATCATCCTATGAACATTATGTATTTTTGTTGTTTTAGAGCTAAGGCCAGCCCTAAACTGAAAGTGTTGACATACGAGAAGTTCCTGACGAGTCTTAAAATGATTGCCAAGTCCAAGTATGGAACGGACGAGGAAGAGAACTTCGGAAAGATCAAAAATCAAATCAGGTCGTCCGCGGGACCAAGTACAGCAGGCACCACGGTATGTTGACATGTCGACGAAATGGGGGAGGGGGTCGTCTTTTTTTTAAACTAAGGGCCCGCATCCTCTGTATTCCAATCAATATTTTTGAGTCATTCCTCATTGGAAAGTATTTCATTAAAAAGAAAATGACATTAAATTACTATTTAAATTCCGGATTAATGTTATTTACCACTCAAACCCTTGAGATTTCCTAATCCATGTCTCTCTCTAATCCCGTCTCTATCCCTCCCTCTCTACCCCCTCTCTCTCTAACCCTTCTCTCTCTCATTGTCTATCATGCTTAAACCATGGGATTCATCATGTTTTAACCGATCTCATCAATTCAAAATCAACCAAAATCCATACTTGTTTGTTTTGTTTACAGAGCACATCGACGACGGGGAAAGTGGACCACTTCACGGACGTCACCAAGTACACCGGACAGCATCGGGAACGCTTCGAGAAGGACGGGACGGGAAGAGGGAAGGCGGGCCGGGAATATTTGGTAGAAAAGTCAGGCTACGTCACAGGCTACAAAGGAAAGGACTCTTTCGATGGAAAAGAGTAAAACCCTACCACCCCCTCCCCCTGCATCGTCACCATATGGTTTCTGTGTAGTCTTTTCCTTTGTCTTCTTCCAATGATTATTAAAAGCTTTAAGAGTGTCGATCTTGTTTGTTTGCCAGGGCCAGGGGCAGATGCGGACTAGTCAAGGGAATTTTGTGGAGTTTTCCTTATGGGCACCTTGATATTCTGGGTTGAGGGTTTCGCGGTCTGAAAGCCGGCTGATATGTTATAAAGGTTGAGTGGGCCGAAATTTTCAAACCGAATTTTAGTCCTGGGTTCGTGGGCTCTTTGTGACCGAGCTTTAAGAGAGGACAAAATATGCTACGATTAAAATAGACCGAGAACCGTATGGAAAATGTTATGTTTCTAAAGTATAGGTATTTAGATGACATTATTGGATGATAATTTATTTTCAGTCGATATGTTTTAAGACATTGGAATGTTTATAACAGTAATATAAGTCATATTTTAGAAAGTGTACAGTATTATTGGGTGCTAAACGTACATAGACCGTCGTGTTTTATCTGAAGAAGTAAAATGTATTTGTTTATATCAATCTGTCTTTCAAGCATCATACATTTCTCATTCACCAAATGAAGGTGCTCACTTAAAAAAAAATTATCAGATTTATCTAAACATGTCACTAAATAAATATGTTTCTCTGGTGTATCTGCTTCCCAATAGTACACTTAAAACAAAGGGCTTATTCAACATTAATTTTCAATGAATGGCTATTTCTGGTAAAAGTGTAACCCCCATAGACGTACGAGCCAGGGGCTGGAGATTAGGCGTAACAAAAAAAGTTGTTGTATTGCCCTTTACGACCGACCCAAAAATCTCAAAATCTACGGTCGGCTTTTTCATAAAGATTTTTCTTTTTGTAAACGTTTTTAAGAAATTGTTATTTTAATGAATACAAAAATATGTATTTTGTTTGTTTAAATGGGTTATAAATGCAGAAAATCATCAAATTATTCCCAAATTCTCACTCGTCTTCTGCCCTAGTTTTAAAATCCTGTACGTGTATAAACCATACATTGCACCAGCTAAAAACCAACGAGATTTGGGCGACGTTCCCGGTTTTGAGTTTTTGGTCGACGGTCGCTGTTTTGGAGCGGGGGGGGGGTATTTTTGTTAAACGACCTACCGACCCTGGTTCTAGCACCTAAAGGGCAATACAACATCTTTTTTTTGTTTAGGCCTTAGAGCTGAGAGGGCCGAAGCCCGCCCCCTTCCCCCATTTTGATACATTTACTACAGATAACCACCAATAATCGTGATATTAGTCAGCCAATCATCACCTCATATTTCGGAACAAAATTTTCTATTTGTATTTTTATAAAATGTGTAGTATATCTTTATGACGAAATTGTTATTTCCATAATGGAAAATAAATACAAGTTTTGGTTGCTTGGAAAATGTTGAAACTCGGGGGGGGGGGGGGCGGGGACCACAGCCCCCTGGTGATTTTGTGCCTGTAAACTTATAATGCTTCTCCCTCAGTCAGCCATGCAGAAGTTGAATCAATTATGAAGTTCATAAAAGTGTATTAAACCTGCATTTTCTATGACATGGATGCTAAAACAATCAAAACATTCGCCTTTGGGTCAAACTGAAAAACATACCGGCAGGCAGTCGTATCATTTTTGTATGGGGGGGGGGGGGCGTGTCCCAACAGGACTCTGTAATAATCTAAAAATCAGGTATTAATAAGTGCATCCAAAATCCCTCTCCATCATTGATGTATCAGACAGTGATTTTCCAGATGTATATTTGGGGATTATTGAGCCGAAATGTAATTCAAACCAGCCATGTTATGTATATTAAACCTGCATGTCTGTCCCTATATGTCAATATAATTATGTACCGGTAGATTTATCAGGACGTAATTTATATAGATGTGTAAAATCAGATTAAATATATACCAGTAACTTTTCAGAATAGGTTATTGATATACTTGAAAATCTTGTTTATGTTCATAAGTAGCTTCTTTGTGAGTAGAGTGTAATTATAGTAGACACTGCAATGTAAATATGAAATAAATGCATGTAGACTTTCTACATTTTAACAAAGGTAACTCTATGATCTTTCTTGCGCATACTGTATGTGTCTAATTTTGTCCTGTTCTGAGATACGAATATCAAGATTATGGTTCAGTTTTATATTCCACTGAGCTGTAAAATTCAAGTTGGGAATATATTAAAGAGAGGATTCACACAAATGTGAAAAAGGCAAAGAAAGGGCAAATATACTAGGTTTCAAGGTTTCTTTATCTTCAACAAAATATAACATAATCAAATGAATATGCAATATATACAAATTCAATAACATAATACTGTACATGTATTAAACAAAGATACAACAAAAACTATACAATTATTCAATTACATCTTTTAAGATTGGCACAGTGGTGAAAACATAGTGGAGGAGTCTATTAACCAGCATAGATTGTATAGACCCATTGAGAATTAAAAAAGTTACAAGTGATCTACAATATTATTAGAAAATGCTTAGGTGATCCTACACCCACCTCCTCCCCACTTGGGATTGTCAAGAAAACGTTGTATTTTAAAGGGCAAACATATATTTGTCCAACAGATCACAGAAATATACTCGTTGTAATCTTCATATTTTGTTCGTAGTTGCAAGAGCAAGGATGTGAATAACCAAAATTATCACTGATTTCATATACACAAACCAGAACACCAGTCGGGCAGTTTTTTCCATTGTTAGAACCATCACCTTGCCAAGGGCCCCCATTTCCTAAAACTTATTCCAAAATAAAATGTCGTAAACTTTCATTAACTTCGTTATTGGTAAGCGCTTCATGAGCAGTTTTTATCATTATTATTTTGACGGATTAGATTTGACTTTGTACGATTTTTTTTTTAAATCTCATCAAACCTGGCAATCAATACAATTCATTTTTTATGAAGGCGGAGGGGGGGGGGGGGGCGGGGGGCGGGGGGCGGGGGGGGTAGCAGTGATGTCAAATTAATGTTATGCTTTATTTTAATGTAGTGTAGCTGTACCTGAGTACATGTGAAGGAAGCGTAAGTGTGATGATGATAATATGTGTGTGTGAAAGTGTGTGTATGTGGGTTTCTAAGATGTGTGAATCGCAAGGCAGGCTAGAGGGCAGCAGAGAAGGACAGCTGGTCCATGCCAACATCCAAGGCAAGGAAGTCAAGGGTCAAATCAACACCAGGGGGGTGTTTCACAAAGATCCTAAGTTGAACTTATCTCTAAGTAGGACTTAAAAATTATGGAAAGTCGTTAGCATCTTTGAAAATATATTGTAAAAGTTATTTTAAGAGGCATAAAATGTTAATTCAAATCATTCATATTTTCGATCATCAATAAGATTTCATGTTCTTGATGAGGAATTTATGAAAATTCAAAAATACTTAAATTTTTGCTTTGGAATATATTTATTTCAAGGCTACAAATGGCTCTCCAAAACTTTTAAGTCCAACTTGGAGTTAAGTTCGACTAATAGGATCTTTGTGAAACACCCCCCCCCCCCCCCCCTGAGCTGCATAATCCATAATGCACAGCTATGTCTTTAAAGCATCATAGTGCAGGGAGAAGCTGGAAAAGACCCGCACCAAGTTTGCTTCATACACTGAACATGAGTTGAGAGTGGTAGGATCAGCAGTTCTTCCAACACGCTACAAAGATGCGTGCATCGAGGTAAAATATTATGTAGTAGATGCAGCAGCAAAGCCAGTTCGTCTCTCAGGTGAAGCAAGCGAAAAGCTCAAGCTGATTAGATGCTTTCACAGCGTCAAAGAACATCCAGAATTACAGAGTTTGACTGCCTGGAACATATACATTGAAGATTGATCCACTGTGAACTAGCCAGTCATTCATGCCCCAGGGAGACAGCCCGAGGCTCTGGCAAAAAAAATAGTGGCAAGTTTGAAGGAAATGGAGACGGATGGCCACATCACAAAGGTAACAGAGCCCACAGGCTAGGTAAAGTCAATGGTCACGATGGTCAAAGGAGAATAGTTGAGGATCTGTTTAGATCCTAAAGATGTCAATCGTGCCATCAGGAGCACTACTGTTGAAGAGGTAGCAGCAGACATGCCGGAGGCTGGTGTTCTCCGTCCTTGACGCAAAGTCAGGATTTCTTCAGATAAAGATTGACTATGAGTCCAGTCTACTCACAACATTCAACACTCAAGTTGGCAGATACCGATGGCTCCGCCCACCCTTTGGCATCAAGAGTGCTCCAGAGCTGTTCCAACGCATAATGGATAAGATGCTAAGAGACATAGAAGGAGCCAGAGCAGTTATGGACGTTTTCCTAATTGCTGGGAAGGATCTGAAGTCACATGATGAGATCCTAGAGAAGGTCGTAGCCAAATCAACTGAATGAAATTCAACTTCAACAAATTTTACAAATAAATGTAAAATTCGCCAGTCTCAAGTACGTTGGACACCTGGTAACTGAAAGTGGTCTTGCTCCTGACCCAGACAAGTTCAAAGTTGCTGTTGAGATGCCTAGACCAGAGAGCAAGGAAGAAGTCAGGAGGTCCCTGGGATTTCTTCAGTACTTGTCAAAGTTAGTTAGAACTTTGATAAGTTGAGTGAAGTGGACGAGCATCTAAGACAGCTGACAAAGAAAGACACCACCTTTCACTGGGGACCAAGAGAGGAGCAGAGCTTCAATGAACTGAAGCTGGTAAGAAGGACCTCACTATCCAACGCAATGCCAGCAGCAAGAGGGACAGCCAATAGCATACACGTCCAGAGCGATGACACCAACAAAGATGCGGTTTGTGCAGATTGAGAAGGAAATGCTCGCAAAACTGCACAGCTGTAAGAAATTTCACCCATACGAGCAGTACAGACTGTGAAGAGAATTAGGAGAAAGTGTGCTGACAGGTAGCTGGAACTCCTGGACTCCGTTGGCCAGATATGACCTGTCATCAGCGCAACTTCTGATGGGTAGGAGGCCTCGCAATCTCCTCCCCACAAGCAAACAACTGCTGAAACCCAAAGAGGTCTACATGAAAGCAGTGAAAGACAGCTTGGACAACAAGAATGCAGAGACCGAAAGGTATTACAACTCCAGAGCAGGAAAGGTTCTCCCCTCCATTACATCCTGGAGATCCTGTAAGGATGGTGCCATTGCCAGGCACTCGCAAATGGCTTCCAGCAACAGTCATCAAGAAGCATGACACACCAAAGTCTTATGTGGTTGAGTGCTGAGGAAAGCTGTACAAGAGAAACCGCAGAGATCTGAGGAAGACGACAGAGTCTGCTAACAAGCTGCACAACCAGGCTGCTGACAGAGGTGTAGCTCCACGCCTAATGACGCCGGCCCCGCAACTGTCTACATTGCCCGCTGCCAGTCAACATGATCCTCGCATCGAGCAGACCAAGCAGACAAATCCACCGGCTCCTGTACCAGATCAAACGGATGCTGACCACGCTCCCAAGAAGACCAGCTCGCAGCACCACTACCAAACCAGAAGTGGACGAGTCACCAAACCCCTGAAGCGTTTGATCATGGATTAGGGATAATAGAAGTATTTACAATTCAACTGTTGGTTTAGAGTAGCACCGATTTTGTTTTGTCTATATAGTATTCTAGAATAGTTTGTCTTCAGAGGAAAAGTTCTCCTTGCCAAGAGATAAATAGAAGAATTCAACCTTGTCATCCCAGATTTTCAGCAGCAGTTCTCTGACCCACCTGTAGAACCATATACACCTTATCAGTATGTGAAAATGTTTCTGACAGATGACATACTTGCTACAACCGCAGACCAGACTAATTTATATTCTGTTCAAGAAGATGGTTCTTTGGTCTGCACAAGTACAAAAGAGCTTGAACAGTTCATTGGACTATATTACCATATGGGAATTGTGCGGATGCCTAGTACGCGTGGATACTGGGAGACGGAGACTAGGTATCTGCCAGTAGCCGATGTGATGAGTCGCAACAGGTTCGAGAAGCTAAGACGTAAACTCCATTTCGGAGACAACCTCACAACACCGGATGAACTAAAAACTGACAAGTTGTGGAAATTGAGACCTTGGCTGGAAAGCATACGTCAGCAATTCCTCACAGATAACGAAGAATGCCAGTCCATTGATGAGATAATGGTCCCATTCAAAGGGAGGTCAATCGTATGTCAGTCCATGGCCGCAAAACCCCATAAATGGGGCTTTAAGTTGTGGGGAAGGGCAGGAGCAAGTGGCATTGTACACGATTTTGATGTGTACCAGGGGGCCACAGGCAACGTCAACAGGAGATTACCGTTTGGAGTTGCGGGAGGAGTGGTCCTGAAACTGACAGAAACATTGCCGAAGAATAGATGTCACAAGGTGTTTGCAGACAACTTTTTCTCATCTGTACCCCTTGCTGGCAAGCTGCGTGACCAGGGGCATCAGTATTTGGGAACCGTGCGTGCTAACAGGCTGAAGAATTGCAGACTAATGGACGATAAAGAACTTAAGAAACATGGGAGAGGAGCAACAGACCATCGAGTTGAGGATAGCGTGGGTGTCGTCGCCATCAAGTGGTATGACAACAAGCCCGTCACACTCCTCTCAACATTTGTTGGGGTTGATCCGACTAACAGCGTTCGACGTTGGGACAAAGCAAAAAAGGAGCATGTCCAAGTATCCAGACCAAGCAGAGTAAAGGAATATAACAAGTTCATGGGAGGTGTAGATCTCCATGATTCTCTCACTGCTCTGTACAAGTACCCAGTCAGGTCCAAGAGGTGGTACATTTACATCTGGTACCATACCCTCACAATGGTTGTAGTGAATGCGTGGCTCCTATATCGCAGGCACTGTGGTCAGCTTGGTTGCTCACACTTGCCACTACGCAAATTTCAGGCATCTGCAGCAAGCTGCCTTACCTCAGCAGGAAAGCGTGCGAGGGGGCGACCAAGCAACACAGCCACTCTGCCATCTCCAGCACCAGTGAAACGGAAGAAGGGTCCGGCTAATGACATCCGGAAGGATGGTGTAGATCATTTGCCCCTATGGGTAGGAAAGCGCCAAAGGTGCAAGCACTGTCAGGGAGGATTCCTCTCCTTTGTGCAGTGCACCAAGTGTAATGTGCATCTCTGCCTAAATAAAGACAGAAACTGCTTTGCAGCATATCACACCCCCAAATAACATTCCCAAACTTATCATCTGAACACATGTATGGGCTTTCTTTTCATGAAGCTATGTCCTTACATTTTTTGTAGGTCACTAGCATCCCTCAAACATAATTCAGATGTTTTCTTTACAACTCATTATTTGTGTCCATAATCAAAGCCTAACTATTGACTTGCCAAATTTGCCTTCATGAATAATATTATGTGCAGAAAGAAATATTATGTGCAGCCGGACCATTCTTCCCCTTCACTAATCCCAGCAGAATTGCTGAAAATGCATGTTTAGGTATGAGAAGAACAAAAAATTGATTGTGTATGTTTTCTCACAAACATAATTCAGATGTTTACATTTACAACTCATTATTTGAGTCAATAATCAAGCCTAACTATTGACTTGCCAAATTTGCCTTGATGAATATGTGCAGAAAGAAAAAAACAATAACAAAAACAGAACATGTTTTATTTCAATCCACTTTTCATATCAGTGGTATATTTTCAAGCTTTTATATATATGTATATTTGTATTTTTGTGGGCCACGAATACCCATTGTATCATATATGATACATATGATTATGCAAATTAGGGGGCATATCCAACAATTTTTTTTTAGTTTTTCAATATTGATACCTAAATGACTTTGTCCTACCATTTTCAGAATTTTCTGATCACTAAAATGGGTACTGGGCAGTACAGGGTTAACAAGCGATAATGTAATACAACGCGAAATAACCAGTTTGGACAACTTCAAGGATCAATATGTTTGGAGACAGATTGGTAAGAACCTGAATGGTAAAGATTCAGAGTAAGGGTGAAGTGGTAGTGACCTCTCCCCTCTTAGCTTTGAGAAAGAATAAGGGTTCATAAATGAACCTCGACAACAAGGAAGAACCGCGTCAGTAAGGACCTGAATGGTAAAGACATAACACGCAAATATGACAAATTATGCATTGTCGCCTTTAATTGAATATTTCACGATGATGACGTCATCCAAATGAAAAATAAATGTCATATTTCTAGTAGAGAATTATCTCAGCTACAACATATCAAAATCTGGAAGAAAATCGATCACTGATAAGCGAGATAATCTCAATTGAACAAAGACAAAAATGACGTCATCAACAAAATACATATTTTTGAGTTTAGATGCCAATATGATGACTGTGTTTCACTTTGTACGAGTCAGGGATGTATGAAATCATATCTCCAACTCATGATCTTTCCAACCATGATATAAAAATTGGGGGTCGATGGACTACCTGAAGAGCTATTTCGATTTTTAAAATGGCATGTTTTTGATCAAATTTGCATTATATTCCCCATAGCAGCACGCGCGGATTTTGAACTTTGACGCGCGCTCACGGCCTTATGAAAGGTCAAGAGTGACTGAAATTAATGGAAATTGTCAATTACAGTAAGAGGAATCCAAATCATGTAAAAATTGTGAATTTTGACCTTTTTCGGCACTCTGAGCGTGCACAAGTTACGCGCGGACACGTACGGACGGAAAATTTTGAAATGCTCTAAATGACCTGGTTCAAACTCAAAATTGTTCATGAGTGATTTTCAGCATTTTTTTATTTTGACGAGTGCGTCGTGACACGGATTGTCATGTATTGACCAATGACCTGAAGTTAATGTGTATTGAGTTTGGGCAATTTATAATGAATGGTTATGAAGATATGAATGATAACGTAAAAACACAAAATGGCGCCTGGATGACGTCATGGTTGACTGATCACACTAAAAAGAGGAGGTGCACGATTCCTGATGATGCCAAAGGTACTGTAAATATCTGAAGATGCTACTGATACAAGTTTTTGAGATAATATAATTGATGGCAAAATTCGGTTGGAGAAAGAAAGAAATAAATAATAAATAAGATTTGTACAAACACAATAGGTGATATGCTACTATGTAGCATATCACCTAATAACTATATCAGACAATACAAAGCTACATCATAAGAGAACTCATTCCTTGCAATGGAGTCGGTAAGAACTCAGTTGAAAACAAAATATTGTTCTTATGCAGTTGTTTATGTGCCAACCTTTCAACAAAACAGAAGAAAGGAGTTGTTATGTAATGGCATCTCGTAGCCAAGGATTTTAACACTTGGCATTCCATACTAGACAATAAAGCATGCTATACGGATGAACTAAAAGTAATCACTTGTGTTTTTCCGAATATGTTACAGCAATATATCAAAATAGTCAGAATATTAGTAGTATACTCTAAGTCACCAATCACAACATAGGCTTTTAAAGAGAAATACTGTTACAATTCGGATGAATTAACTTTGTTTCTATTAAACAACATATTAATTGTGATATACTTTAATAAACGATGTTCGCTGAAATAGCAAATCACCTAATTAGGTAATCACAAACAGTTAATGATGAATGTCTTTTAGTACACAAGATACATATCTCATACAACGTGGAAGGGCAATCCTACATTGTTAACGCTTCAAATATTTTTCAAATTCATGAGAGTAGCTACCACACCCTGGTTGCGTTGAAGAACCTCCCTCCCCTCTGTCGTACCCATTGACTGCCCCGCCCTGGGGTTGATGGGTGGTGGTGGTCTGGGGAGGGGTGTAGGTGGGGGGCATCGTGATGTCTATGGTCTGTTTGAGCTGGTTGTAAGACCAGTGGAGCTGCTTGACCTCTTCTATGTGCCTCTGTTTGGTTTCCTCAAGGTCTTTGAGGAGATGGCCATTGGTGGCTACTAAAGCTCTGTACAAGAAAACAGATGAACAATATAAACTAAGAATACTTTCATGAAAAAATGACCTGAAGGTTGTTTCACTACTGGGGAATCCTGTGTAAGTCTTCAAGGCATTTGGACAACATTTCCAATCTACAGACTTAACACATCATTGATGAAAAATCATTGTTGTATCATCACAAAAAAGTGTACAACGCAGAAGTACAAAATAATATGAAGTCATAAATATCTCACACTGGAGATGGTATATGCCTCCATTTAATTTGCATCGGAAATCACCAAAACCCACATACATGAATACAAATGTTAACTGTACAAACTGTTTCACTATTTACCAACCAACAGGCAGACTCATTTTTTAATATTCAACCAGGCCTCATGACATGCACGAAAATGTAGAATTTGAATCGTTTTTTTTTTTTTAATTGAAAAACAACTTACTTGTGGCTTTCTTTCAGGACAGTAGCTAGCTCCTGGACCTGAGTGACAAGTCTGAGCTGTACATTTGGGTTTTTATTCTCTTGCAGAAGCTTCTCCTGTCCCTGAACAGATTCTAAGAGACAAAGTTCAAACAAACAATTGAATTCCGTATGACTGCATGATGCATATTTTTACCTTAAATCCTGTCTGTAATAGTTTGGCCAGGAGGGATTAGACCACCCAGCAAGTTCACTGACAAGTGGTTCATCAACTCAGCTCCCAATTAAAATAACACAAAAAGAGGATCATGGGGGACCAACGGGCACCACGTAGGCATTGCTTTCTATATAGAGGTAGCAGTAGTACAGTGGGGCTTTAATGAATGAGAATACATACATCTATCTCTATTTGAGCCACTACCATTAATTAGCCACTGTCGTGACGCATTCCATGACACATCCAATGTCCAAGACAGACATTAGGGGGGCATTTCACAAAACTTGTCATCAGTGACAAATGACAGTTTTTGTTATAAGCTACTGAAATCCTTGCTTCTGATTGGTTATCAGCAGATTTGACACTGGTTTTTGTCATTTGTCATTGAAAAAAAGCTTTGTGTAACGGGTCCCTGGACTGAATCCTCAAGTTCTTATTCTAGCTCCTACTATCACATGTGTATGTAAACTAAATGTGAATCATAATTTGTTTATCTACCCATCTTCCATTCATTCCAAACCTCAAGCAGGCAAAGAGAAATATGCAGTGGTACTGACTACCTAATACAGCCGACTTTACTATTGAGCCAAATGGATAAAAATCAACCAGAGAAAAATAGAACAAGAATTGCTAACAAAACGTTTAAAGAAATGGTTGATCCTATTTTATATGTGTTAAACAAAAATAAAGTATTTCACCGAGGTCGTCTGATAATATTTTCTCTGAAGTACGACATTGTAAACAGTTCTTAATTTAATCGACAGATTAATGAGATAATATCGGGCATCTAATTTTATTGCCATAGCTAACTGCTGCCACCAATAGGTTGAACCTGGTATTATCTTACCTTCAACGTCTCCGTGAGATGCAGCAGCATCAGCAGCCTTTCTCCTTGCATCTTGGAGCTGGACCTGGAGCTGCTGTTTGTTCTCCGTCTCCTCCTGGAGCTCAATTAGACTGTACGGTTGATCCTAACATTCATACAAGAAATTAATGTTTACTACATTTAGCTGCAAATAACATTGTTCAGCATTACCAAATTAATGTTATTCTTATGCGCTGTTCATCTCCCGAGAGTTAAAAGCACATCATTTACCCCAACAGCAACTAAACCGCCTGTCCGTTTTCGTCCGTTTTCAACACGCTATACGTTCTTGGGTCTACCTTTATAATGTTATACGTGCGTAATCCTTACGATGTCTACAGTAGGATTCTGCATAGAAAATAGCGCATGTTTCATATTGTTCAGAACAATGTCAAAATGAGAGCAATATTGCAATATCTTCCAGTGAGTAATAGGCCATGTTTACAAAATCTCTAGTTGCTAATGGGTTAAATGTAGAATGATTCTGGCACCCTGAAGCAGAGATGCCAACCTCTTGACACAAAAAACAGACTGAGTATCCTGAAGAAAAAAAAATCAGATTTCCACGAAAACTCGACACTACTACTAGACCCGGCCAGTAAAATTTCAGAAAAATGTTTGCTCTTTCATTAAAATTTAATGAGAAAATTGTAAAGCAAAGTTTTTGGTGGGGTTGCGGGGGTTTACTTGTACATGTTTCTATGCTATTCTGCTGGGTTAAAAAATTATTTTAACAAAATTTAAAAAAACATGAAAAATCATATTTTAAGATTTTAAGATCGTATTTCACTCTTATTATCGTACTAAATACGATTTAATCGTTCTGGTTGGCGTCTCTGCTGAAGACGATGTACTTGTGTTTGCATAGGTCTATATATGCATAAAGGATGCATTTATATTTGTCTAAATGAACATGAATATTGCCTCAGAATGTTTTGCTCATAGAATGTTAATTTGAAATTGAAATGAATTAATCCTAACAATACATTTTCATTTCAGTGCCATCAAGAAAAAAATAGCCAACTTATTACGGTACCTGTGATTCCTTTAAAAAAAAGGCATTTCAAAATACACTTGCAGGAGTAAGTTTTACCCTCACAGGTGTATTTTACTATTCAACAAAAGGGTGTACTGCTTACTATTACACTGCTAAGAATACAAAAAATTAACCATATAGTCTCCAAACATCTATTTAGCTGCATATCATAAATAATAAAAACTGGAAAATCACTCACATCTCTCTGCGATATATCCAACGATCTCTGCAGTTCCGACCCTGTCGCTTCCGTGGCCTGTTGGCCCAGTTTAGTGAGTAGCGAGACATTCTCCAGCTGAAGCCGATCTATATGCTCCTGGCTGGTGGCTGAGTGATCCGTTAAAAGCTTCTCTAGGAGTGACTGGGCTTCAGCTGAGGAGAGATGATGTTGTACGTAGTTCAAATGGAGCCATCTATTATCAAAACATAATTTGCTCTAAATATTTGGGGTTCCATACTGACATACTCTATCAAAATATTACTCCTGTAGGGATATACACCTAAAAGAAAGCTAAGGGAAACTTGTGAGTTGACTAATAGATGCACCTATACATGCTTGCAAGTGCATGGAGGTTGACTTTGATATAAAATCATGTTTTTCCTTAATTCTTGTTAACCCTTAATTTTTTGTGCCGGGAGGGGAGGGGGAGAGGGGGGATGGTCCCCCCTTGATAAAATTAAGTTAATTGTGCATTAGAATGACAGACTAGATTTCTTTAATTAAAATTTCTAGTTTTTAAAGAAGAGATTGGTTTGTTTTTCATCTAATGCATTTGGGGACTTCATCAAATCTATGTATCATAGTTCACACTGTGGAGAATATTTCTTTCTGTGTGACTGGTACCAATATATATTTAACTGGTTTATTCACACACATTGATTAAAAATCATTATATTTGGCCAACACTATGGACTCCCTGCAACCTCCATACCTTGGAATTTTGAATGTGCATGAAGAGACTTGCTGCCATTCCAGTATCTGTCCACAACATTGAGGAGATTGTCTAAGAAGGTACTCTTGTTTATTCTTGGGGCTGAGGTTGCTCCACTCTGTTGGATCTATGATAAAGAGTGAGAAGTCAGTATTACAATATGAGAAGGATAAAAGTCATCAGCACAGAGTTAAATCGTGACAACCGTTAAAAGTTGATATGAAATAGTTTGTATATGTCAACAGAAGAAGGGTGGGGGGGGGGGGGCAGGCAGAAGACAGTGGAAATAGGTAAAAGATACCATTCACCAACTCTTTATCCACTAATGATCTTCTCTTGGCCAAGTTAATCATCAATTTAGCTCACACTATTATGTTGACAGTGTCAGCATCAAAATGATTTCATACAGTGAAATGTATACATATACATATAGCGCTCAATTAAGTGAGGCAAGAAGAGCGGTCTATTTCTAAGCCAAGTGATCTTTCTTCACAGGTGGTCGCCACACCAGGCCAGTTTTAATAGTATGTATCAACAATGGTACAATTCATTGAGACTCTTAAACCAATGTGTAATGAATATGAACAGGTTAACTTTCTATCAGCCGGTAATTACCTGTGTTGTGGTTCTCTGTACATGTGGAGGGTCGTCAAGCGTCTCCCCCGCCCCTGACACTGGGTGCAGGTCAAAGGTCGATGAGGAATTATCTACTCTGAAACAAGCTGCAACAGAAAAAGAAAAAGAAAAACATAACCCTTTTGATGGACTTGCTGACTAAATCACCAATGTATCTGTACCAAACTGACCCTGGGAAAACAATGGTGCCAGTATTAGTATTGCTCTAGGATTGCAAGTATCGGCAAACGCTAAATCGTGACCTATTAGATCATAAATGGGGTACTGATTCTTTTTTTTTTTAGGTCTGCTAATTTAATAAATTTGCCTCCTTCTCCAGCACATTTCACTTCTGCTTCTCTTTCAAGAGATTATATTCCAAGGCCATGGGAACAACTTAACTAAAAAATTCCCCCTTGGTTAGTCTCTCAAGCACTTCCTTTTCAAAAAAACTAAAAGGAAAGTCGAATATAAATTATCTAAAAATCTATTGTATTTTTCCTGACAGGTTTTAGAAATCTATACATACCGGCTTTAGGAATTGGTGTAAAGCTGACCTTTGAGCAGTAACCTGCATATGCATCTGTAAACCTCAAATTGGAGTCAACACGCCCTCTGACCTCTTGCTCTGGTTCAGTGACCTTTACCCTTGACCTTTGGTGCTGCTGTTGCTGTGACCTGACCTCTTGCTCCGGTTCAGTGACCTTAACCCTTGACCTTTGCTGCTGTGATGACCTCTCCTGATTTGATAAATGTTGGGATTGTTCTGGGACAGGGGTTAATAGGTGGAAAATATGATGGGGTGAAAGGTCAGTTGTTGTAGATACAGAAGATTAGTGATGCATTGCAGGAAAAGGTTGACAAAAATATCAGCTATATACCCTGAGGGGATTTAATCTGATATTTTAGTGGGGAAGGTTTGAATAGCTTTTCCAGTGTAAAATTTTGCTCTTGACTCCAAAAATATCATTGATATCTTATTGACCCTATTCATGTTTTGGTCATTTTGGCCATATTTTTGTTTGTTTGTGTGTGTGACCCCTTTTGGGGCCAAAGGTGACCACTATGATCACTTTGGGTGAGGGGTTATTTCTCTGATTACTATCAGCAAAGGATATTTGATAGGCCTATTCTAGTGCCCTTTGGTATGGCTTTTATCCTTGATTTGGTTTCCAACCTGGGATCTCCTAGTTACGAGTCCACTAGGCCATCACGCAGGTCTCCTCAAATGTTATGGTGACATCTTGATGACAGGGTATTTTTTGATTGAGAACATTTAGGCATTAAATACAGATGATTATCAAGTAAACTTTCATTCAAATTCTCATATATTTTCATGGTAAAGATTTAGGGTGAGAAGAAATAATAATAATAATAATAATAATAATATTCAGTTCTTGTATAGCGCATTATACGTTATAAAATAACATCTTTATGCGCTTCCAAAGAACTTTGGAAATTATTACGCTAGCGCACAGTGCATTTCAAGGCATAATCTTTCCAGGTACCCATTTATCTCACCTGGGTTGAGTGTGGCAAATGTAGATTAATGTCTTGCCGAAGAACATTAGTGCCGCGGCGGGACTCGAACTACGGACCTTGTGATCCACAGTCCGGTAACATATCCACTCAACCACGACACCTCTACTCTAATAATGTTTTCTTTTTCATTGCTATAAATATGGAAACACTTTTTCATGAGATGAAAGATACAGCATGGCATCAAGATGAGAGACTTCATTTTACATCATGAGAAAGTTTTAACATCTTACTCAAACAACAAGTTTCTGTGGAGTTAACATACATAGTTGTTCATAGTATCGCACAAACTTACTTTTGGCTATGGCGAGAAGAGTTTTCATTTTGCGAGATCCTCTTTTTATGGAGTGGATCAAAAACAGATGGTTATCGATCCTGCTACCCAGTGTATAGCACAAAGGGCATTTCAGTTTGGTAAGCGTCTTATTCTTAGTTTCCTTACATATACACTGGATAGGTGTCCTAAGAGAGGAAAAAAATAAAACTATATTATACGGTTGATACATGAAATTAAATGTTATGAAATGTCTTCACAGGCAGTTCTGTGAACAAATAACATTTATCTCATTTCAATACTAAGTAGGGATTTAAACCATTATAAGAACATGATAATGATAAGTGATTATATAATTTGACCTGTTGAATAAGAGTGACAGAAGATCAATGAGAAATTATGTTTACAATTGCCGGGTGCCCAAGGAGTACTAGCTAAAATAAAAGCTGGTTTGTGCCGACATTCAAAATATAAAATATTACAGATTAACAAATCCTTTGTGAAAGTTGGCTTTGGTTACGTCAGAACAGTTTTTGTGAAACACTGACAAGAAGAGTGAAAGATTTGAGACGTTGATGATCTTGTGCTTCTGACAGTTTCAAACAATGCCCCCGCCCTCAGCTTATGAAGTGAAAGGTTAAGTAAAGGGGTGCATGGGCAACACCACTAGGAATTCCCTCTACTAAATCACAAGCCCTTAACAAAAAATAGAGAAGCAAGCATTAAGGTTTGGATAGCTATAAACTATACAAGGATATTATAGATAAGAGTTAGGGAAACAGATACAATTACTTACTCTCTGAGCATCTTCTCCCTATATTCTTTCCTTTCTACGGTGCTCATCTCAGCATGCTTTCGGGTGACATGTTGACTCATCCGGTCTATTACTGCACCGCACAAGATACATTTTCTTCTAATTCTCATTTTTTGGACTGCCAATTAAAGGAAAACGAAACAAAAATAAAAACAGCAATAACAAATATAAGAGACAGGAAATCACATTTACTACACACTTACTGATATCCAATTAAAAAGTGAAAATTGATATGCTAAGAAATCAAAGACACTGTCTATTGTGTACCGGTATATTCAATTTATATAAATGCTTTGACATGTCAGCTGTTATGAGCAGAAAAAATTGGAAGAACATATGAAAAACATAGTCATTTAAAATTACTTCAAATCATTGTTTTTCATATCAACATTGCTGGTTTCTTTTTTTCAAAGATAGATTATTTCAATGCAAAACATCCTCATGATCTAAGCTCTGTGACCAAATTTTAGTCATGGTATGTTGCAGAATGCAGACGTCCGGGCACTGGCGTACTGGTGGGGGGGCTAGGGGGGGCGCCAGCCCCCCCAAATAAAATTGAACCATGACTTATTTTCAATTCCATATACAAGTGATGTATAAATGTTCGTGATAACACATGATTTTCAACAAAATGCGCGTTTCTCCATTTCTGTTGCAAACTGATACATTCCCAAATGGCCAGGAAGCGCCGGCCATATGTTTTTTTATAGTCACTAAGGGGCCGTGGCCACTAACAGTAACACGAGTAAAAAAAAAAATCCTTTACAGAAGCAACTGTGACGCACTGCCGGGCGTTCCATACTTACATCATGTAACACTGCACATGTACCGTTGAGGGGCCCAGTGGGGAAATTGAATTCAGACAAGATTAAGAGTATAGTGCACGGTACAACGAATCGTCTTCTTTCACTAATAATTTAATGAAACGGCAAAGCTTCCGCGCTTCGGCGGGGGTAGGGGGGGGGGGGAGCAACTGAATCTAGACTAGGATTAAAAGTCGAGAACGGTACAACGAATCGTCTTCCTTCTTTATAATTTAATGAAGTATCAAAGCTTCCGCGCTTTGCGCGGGCGGGAAAACTGAATTTAGACAAGAACACGATACAACGAATGGTCTTCTTTCTCTGATTATTTAATGAAACGTTAAAGTTTCCGCGCTTTGCGCGGGATGGGCGAATATGAATTCAGACAAGGATTAAGAGTCGGAACCGGTACAATGAATCGTCTTCTTTCTCTAATAATTTAATGAAGTGTCAAAGCTTCCGCGCTTCGCGCGGGAAGGGGGGTGGAACTGAATTCAGACAAGAACACGATACAACGAATCGTCTTCTTTCTCTAATAATTTGATGAAGCTGAAAGCTTCCGCGCTTCGCACGGGATGGGTGAAAATGAATTCAGACAAGGATTAAGAGTAATAATTTATTGAAACGTAAAAGGTTCCGCGCTTCGCGCGAGATGGGCGAAAGCTAATTCAGACCAGGATTAAGAAACGGAACCGGTACAATGAATCGTCTTCTTTCTCTAATAGTTTAATGAAGTGTCAAAGCTTCCGCGCTTCGCGCGGGAGGGGGGGGGGGGGGGAGGGGGCCGGGGAACTGAATTCAGACAAGAACACTATACAACGAATCGTCTTCTTTCTCTAATAATTTAATGAAACGTGAAAGCTTCCGCGCTTCGCGCGGGATAGGCGAAAATGAATTCAGACAAGGATTAAGAGTAAAGATTTATTGAAACGCAAAAATTTTCGCGCTTCGCGCCAAATGGGCGAAAATGAATTCAGACAAGGATTAAGAGTAATACTTTAATGAATCGTCAAAGCTTCCGCTCTTCGCGCGGGATGGGCGAAAATGAATTCAGACAAGGGTTAAGAGTAATAATTTATTGAAACGTAAAAGGTTCCGCGCTTCGCGCGAGATGGGCGAAAGCTAATTCAGACCAGGATTAAGAAACGGAACCGGTACAATGAATCGTCTTCTTTCTCTAATAGTTTAATGAAGTGTCAAAGCTTCCGCGCTTTGCGCGGGAGGGGGGGGGGGGCCGGGGAACTGAATTCAGACAAGAACACGATACAACGAATCGTCTTCTTTCTCTAATAATTTAATGAAACGTGAAAGCTTCCGCGCTTCGCGCGGGATAGGCGAAAATGAATTCAGACAAGGATTAAGAGTAATGATTTATTGAAACGCAAAATTTTTTCGCGCTTCGCGCCAGATGGGCAAAAATGAATTCAGACAAGGATTAAGAGTAATACTTTAATGAATCGTCAAAGCTTCCGCTCTTCGCGCGGGATGGGCGAAAATGCATCAGACAAGGGTTAAGAGTAATAATTTTAATGAAACGTCAAAACTGCCGCGCTTCGCGCGGGAGGGGGGGGGGGGGAACTGGATCCAAACAAGAATTAAGAGTCGTGAACGGTACAACGGATCGTCTTCTTTCTATAATAATTTAATGAAGTGTCAAAGTTTCCGCGCTTCGCGCGGGAGGGGGGAGACTGAAAAATAACTTAGTCCTGGCCCCGGGTTTATAGGGTTAAATTTGTAGACATTTGGATATTGGCATTAATATATTTGTCGGTAATTGGTTGCTCGGTTTGTCGGTAATCGGTGGCCTCTACACCCTTCCCACTCCCCCCACTGACAAAGATCGAGCGACGCCCCTGATAACTATAAAGTTTATACACTCGAGAAATTGTTTGCAAGTACTACTAATGAAGTACCGGACCACCGTCTTTGTGCATTGTGCGGCATCAGGCGCGGATCTACGGGGGGGGGGGGGGTTAGGGGGGTTAACCCCCCCCCCCTTGGGCGGCCCAAAAAAAAAAAAAAAAAAAAGAAAGACAAAAAGAAAGAAAAAAGAACGCACGCTGTAGAGAGAAACCCTTTCAAGTGCAAATATTGTGAGAAGATATTCAACTCATCTGGTAACTTAACCAAACACATGATAACTCTGGATATAACTGTGTATTAAACTGTTACTTGATTTTAAAAGCTTTTTATGGTCTCCATTGTGTTAATAGATGCCAGGAAAACATCATTTACGGGGTTCAAATAAACACCCCAAAAAAAATCGGCTCGCCGCTTCGCGGCTCGTGGACGATGCTCCGCATCGTCATTATTTTGGTCAAACCCCCCCTTAGCAAAAAGCTAGATCCGCCCCTGGGCATCAAAGCATATACAACGTCTCAAGACGTGACTTCTAACTTCTAACCAATCAGAAGGCCTCGTTTTTTCCAGGAAGTGCCGGTGGACATTAATGCGCCAAATGTGGTTCTCAAATTGAAAAAGATCCCTACTCTTGGAAGCGGTAGGAGAAAGCAATTTTACGTCATATTACTCCAGGAAGTGCCTGAAAATGCGTCTAATTTGGTTCTAAAATTGCAAATGCTTCTTACTCTGGGAGGGGGCCGGAACCCCCTCCCAGACCCACCCCCGCTTGGTCGCTCCACTCCATTGCCGCTAAAGCCTCATTCTGTCGCTTCATCGTTTTACATAATATTTAACCCCATGCCATTTTGTGCCCCTCCCCCCGGTAAGAAATTTGTAGATCCGCCACTGATGCCCATCCCCTTGAGCTTCGGGGGCTCCTCCCCTTGACCCCCGCCGCGGCGCGCCGGGGCTTTTCCCCTAGACCCCACTTTGCGAAACGTTCAGCGGGGCCTGTATGTTAGAGTGGGGCGCTGCGGATTTTTTTTTGTCAGCCCCCCCAAACGTTTTTGCTCATTACGCCACTGCGTCCGGGTACCATGTCATTGTCGGTGTTTCGCCAATTGATTGATTGACGTCTTCATTTTTCATATGATAGGATTTTCCTGATTTTCTTTGTATTTTTGTTACTTGGAAGACGCAGTAATTTACGCGCAAGATAAGCGTGTACTTTAGGAATTCGGAAAACCACTTTGCATGTTATAATGTATTGTAATCGCTAGTCAACATCGCCATTTATCACTACAAGCAAGATGGGTTGAGCTGCGTCTGCAGCCCGTTTTCTATCGTCTGTGAATGCAGAATTATGAACTGAAACTCGCAATGTCCTGCCACAAAGTGAGTTTATTAGAATGAGAACTTTGGACAATATAAACTCTAATTATGAGCTATTTAACAGTTGGTACAAAATCCTAATTTGTTAGTTGTCATTGTGCATGCACTTTCACTTTGCTGTGTGTGCGTTTGCGTTGGTGTTTAATATGCGATTATCTATGTGAAGCTTAATCTGTGTATCAACTTCAAGCAAAGTTGAATGAAATATGAATGGGAATTGCATTTGTCATTTCATGCTAACTGGCATATATATGAGGATGTATGTTATAGGAATTTATGTTTATATTGGGTATTGCTTTTTACATCATTTGAAATTAATTTATGCAATTTGTAAATTGCATTCCAGTTGCACTGGGCGTGGTCGTTGACCTAACTAGAAATGGATGCATTCTTTTGGATATTGATATGAACAGGTTTAATTCATAAGGCAATATTTACTGGTTAAATGACTTTATCTAGGTAAAGTGAAAAGTGAAATAGGTCAAATAATATTGTTGTTGGTTTAAATTCTCTGGGTTGGAGACAGGCAAGTTGGCAAGGGTTCTTATTTGTATACTTATTGAAAGTGGTTGCACTCTTGTGCATCGTTCTTGTTCATGTACCGCACATTAGTCCATCTTGAAAGCTATAGATATCTTTGATATAGTAATGTAATTGTTGATTTATTACATATGGAACCAAAGCAGGGTCACGAAGTTAATGTCTGAACAATATAGATATCTTTCAAAGTAATTTAACCTAGTTCTTTGCTGGCATTTATGCCTTATGACAGGTATTTGAACTAGCACTAAACTAAACTTATTTGGTGCATGACTGTCCGTAAATTTCGCATTTAATAATAGGTTAGGCCATTTAAAAAAATATACATGTTTAGCGTCCCCGCCCGCTTCCTTTTTGGGGGCCGCCTCCTATTTTTTTTTATTTTTTTTTTTTTGAAATTTTTAATTTTTTTTGTTTTTTGAAATTTCTTTTTTTGAAAGAAAAAAAACATGAAAAACACTGCTAAAATGGCTCTATTTCTGATTTAAAAAAATAATAATAATTATCGGCGGCCATCCTGAAAAAAAATAGCCTCGACTGTCAGGGGAAATGTACTGAGCGGCCATTTTGAAAGAAAAAATAAAAAATAAAAAGGGCCTCCTCCTTCCTATTTTTCAAAAAAACAGGACGCTAAACATGTTTGTTTTTTTATTTGGCCTTATCAAATTTTGATAACTGTAATTAGTCTAGGAGATAAATATACCAACCTAATTTACATCTGATTTAGAAATCAGAAAATTAGATCTAGATCTAAATAAAGAAAATCGGGGGGAAAATGTCGGGGACGAAAAGATGTTCCGCTGTGGCTCTAGATTACCCCCACGGTACGAGACCTCTGTAGTACCGTCTGTATATGGGGAATGTCAACAAATATCAGTTTTAATAAAGAAATGACCCATACCAGAGGGTTATTTCTGTCTAGACTACATCAATTGATGCACCTCGAAAATGCAGCATCCACCTGATCTGAAATTCGCCACACCAACTCGGACGTCTATGGCTATGCCAACTCATATTTCCCAAGGACTGTAAAGACATGGAACAACCTACAACAAGCAACCATCGACGAAACCTCCCCGCTCTCATTTAAAAATGCAGTTACTAAAGAACTTTTTTCCAAAATGTAATCGTCCACCCTCCACCACCTCCAGTCAAAACTCTTCTTCAGAGTATTTACGAGGAAAAGAATCCAAGATCCAAGATCAGATGGACAAGCTCAAGAAAGAGCTTGCTGGATATCGGATCCGATCAGATGGAAAGAAACAGCATCAGTAGGAAAGTTACTCATATCACACAGATTGGTGCAATTCCCTCACCACAGCCTAGCCCTGAAGATGGATGGGTCATTCACTCATTGCGAGTCTGCCTCGACCAAGAAGACTCCCCCACACTGCCTGCGCTATGCGGCACATGCCACATCGCGGATACACTGCCAAAGCCGCCGTCCGCCACGGCAGCAGGAGCGGACTGGGTTTAGGAAATTAGGGGCCGGAATCTACCTCCGCTGACGCGACGTGAACGCGCATTATGTTTGCATACAAAAGCCAAAAGCACATTATATAAATTATTAGCCTGACAAATTAAAATACAAACAACGAGAAAAAACAACATATTTACCCATTTTACCGGTAGACTCTAACTTGTTACACCTTGTAAGATAACATGTAGCTTCGTTGTTGTTCAGTTAACGTCTGCTGTGCGATCGACGATCGAGGGCACAGAGTGCCACAGACACTGTTGTATGAAGTGCGAATTGTGCGCATCAACAATTACGAGATTGGACCACGGAAACACATATAAAATAAAATGTTGTATTGCCCTTTGCGACCTACCCCCAAGTCCCCAACACTGTTTTTTTTTTTCGTTTTTTTTTTTTCTTTCTTTTTTTCAACCGTTTTTTTAGAGAGAAAAAAATATATCAAAGCGTTAAAAACCGAGAAATATCAGCCCAAAGAGGGAGTAAAAGAAAAAAAAAAAAATCCGACCACGAAGAAATGCAGTTTGGTTTGAGATATTTTGCATTCACCTAACAAGACTGTGATAATCTCAAAATCAGGAATTAATAAGTGCATCCAAAATCCCTCTCCATCATTGATGTATTAGACGGTGAATTTTCCAGATATGTAGCCTAGCTACTATTTGGGGATTATTTAGCTGAAATGTTATTATACAAACCAACTATGCCCATACGTTGATCTGTCCATATAATTATGATTATAGCAATATACAGTAGATTTTCAGGACGCAATTTATATAGATGTGTAAAATTAGGTTTAACCAGTAATTTTCAGAATAGGTTATTGATATACTTTCAAAATAATTGTATGCATGTTGATAAGAACCTACTTTGTGAGGAGAGTGTAACAGCATGTAAATTTGAAATAAACATGATAAATGCATGTAGACTTATACATTTTATTTTTAACAAAGATATGTGTCGATATCTTGCGTATATATGTGTCTATATGTCCTGTTCTGAGCAGTTTTAAATCCAACTGAGCTGTAAAATTAAAGTTGGAAATATAAAAAAAAGAATCATGTTGGAGATATATTAAAAAAAGAATCAATCAACAAACATCAACAAAATAAAGAAAGGGCAGATATATATTTGGGATTTTTCAAGAGACATTGAGTGATTTCAAGTTGGGTTTTTAAGGCTGGTGTTAGTGTTTAATAAACACTAACACCAGCCTTAAACACCGAAATGGAAATCAGCTGGTGTTAAGGCTTTGACCTCTGAATATTGTCAACTTCCGGTAGCTAGTGTTATCGATTTTGCAAAATTGTCGTCTGCTGAACCGACCTTTGTGGCTGGTGTTAATATTTTACGTACAAATGTCATATTCACTAACACTAGCCCCTAGGGATTAAGCAAATGTTGATTTCCAGTTCGGTGTTAGTGTTGTATCCGCACACAGTCAACGCACGAACGACGCCAATTTATTGTCTGACGATCAAATAAAAATATGTGAAACAGGTAATTCATATATTCTTATGTGTAAAATGAGTCATTTTATAAGACCAGAGAAATAGGTGTAAATTTATTCTGTACTTTTCACGATATCTTTAGTTTTGATGTACTATTTTTAAATCATCGTCGTGAAATCAAGTATGTGTGACGTCACAGCTGGTGTTAAGCTATCGATTTTGATATCGGTATCGGGCTCTTAATTTCATCAGTAAATTTTCCGCTCGATTTAAGAGCTCTTGACTGCTCTAAACACTAACACTAACACTAACACCCAACTTGAAATCACTCATTGTATTTTAAAGGAGAAAGATTCATTTGTCCAACGACACTACACACAAAATATTCTCTTTGTGATCTTAATTGTAGGTGGTACGTTAGTTGCAATAGTATGGGCTTGAATAATGGAAATTATTCACCGAGATCATACACAAAACAGAACACCTAGATGGGCAGTTTTTCATTGTTTTAGATCCGACATCTTGACGAGGGCCCCCATTTCTTGAAACTTGTTTTCAAAATAAGTTTTGACAGGTGATGTAAGATATGCTGATCACATTACGATTCTGCGATTCATTAGCTGTGAGGAAATTGTTTACAGAACTGAGAAAATTGTTTGTTAAAGAAGTCCACCTGGTTATTAAGTTGGTTTTAATACTTGCAGAAAAATGAAAGTAAAATGTCAGTGAAAGTTTGAGCAAATTCCACCTTTAAAAAACATTGTCAACACTGTGACGTATCATCATGCGAGCTAGCTCCCCTTCCATTTGCTCTGTACATAATATTTCATAAACTTTCATCTTCTTCGTTATTGATGACGGAGTTTATATTGTTTTCCTTCCATACAGGGGTTGAATAGAAACACATTTGAAATAATTATATTTAGGGTGCACGTATGACTGAAAGTTTTCGTGAGGAAAAATAAAAAATGTCTACTTTTTTAGTAGAGAGCAAACGGGAAGGGAGCTCGCAAGAGTTGTCAATTTTTGTTTGATTGATTACAACTTCAAAAGTTCATTAAAACCCCCATTCTCAAAACTCTTCACTGAGTCCCGGTATAATGTGACCGCATCATTTTTAAAGTTGTTGTAAATTGCTAGTTTTCCATTCCTTGTATGACTCTGCTCCTTCCTACAATATGAAGTTGATTAGTAAAAGCCTACAAGACACCTTCGTTCATCTCAATCCTCCTTATTAGTTGTCCCCAAGATGCGCAGTTCCTGGGAGAGATAGAGCCTTTTCTCATTCTTGGTCCGTCCTTTTGGAATAAGCTACCACTTAGTATTCATAGTTTAACAACCCTCCATGACTTCGAAGTTGCTCTAAAAACCCATCACTTTCTAAACAGTGTTATTTAATTAAGACAATTATTATTTTGGCATAATGCTTTGTGTTTTTTTAGTTTACCTGTACTTTATTTAAGAAAGTATGTTCGTGATTGTAATATGTACAGCGCCATGAGCCTGGTGGATACCCGCACTATATAATTATTCATATTATTATTATTATTATTATCAGGGTGTACTTCCACTTTAAAAGTTTCATGAAACCTTGCCAATTAGTCTGGACTACCATTAACACGTGGTTGCTTTCTTTGCGTCTGTGCATAATGTTATGTTTGCCACAAGTACATTTTTGCACAAAACAAAAGGCTCCAAATGATGGACGGAAGGATTACTTTGTACAACACAATGGATTTGCAAAAGTACCCATTTCCGGTCTCAATTAGCTCTGTGAAAACCCTTTTAACACCGATACAGATTAATCCTTCACTGAAAATATTTAAATGATCTTGAAGCCTTTGGTTTATCTATCCCATGATAAATACAATGTGGCACAGTGAGATTATGTGTGTGGCATAGCCTATAAAGAGTTGAATTTCATACTGAACAATGCACTGAAAAATGACAATTGTTGAACCATGGAAGGAGTACAAGTGACACATCAAGTTTATTTTACATCGTTTTCACACTCTGCAGAAAGTTAATCGTCATGGCAATATTAGCAAAATGATACTGACCGGTTTGGAATGTAATTAAGTGCAATGTTTACCTGAAGAAAACAAATGGACGGCCAACAGCAACAAAACGCTGTAAAAACTGTGATTAAAAAGACAAAAGTTCTTGCATTTTGTGGAATAACAATTGCATAATGTTCTCAAGTAGATCAAATTTAAATCTGTGTAAAACATATTAAAAAAACTGATGACCTCAAAATTGATATATATCCATCTAAAGCTTCTTTGAAGGCTTACAAATATGAGATGGCTATTCACTCCTCATGCTTTTGTACTAAATGGAAAAGAAGTAAAGTGAATTATGTATTCCACACAGATATACCAAACAACATGTATATACAAGTTGAAAACATTTGCATATACATGTAGGTACATTAATTAATAGTTACTTTTAATGATGCATTCCAATTATGTAATATTTTTGGACTATCATCAAATATTTCAATTTACAGTACTCCCTAAATGTACACAATAAATCATTAGAACTGATTTTGCGCGAAAGAAATGCCGTTTGTTACACTTTGGGGTCTTAAATTACCTTCATAGCAATTTTAGGTCCTAAAAGGGCACTAGAAATGTCATAAATAAGAATAAGAGCGATAACCATGCACTTTCTAATCATCGATCACAAACAGATGGTGATCAATGTCTTTGTAACCATATATACATGTACGGTATATGTACCGTATGCCACTCCACACAAGCTCAATTACAGTACTGATGATATACATTCCTACATCTGCCAATGCCAATAATATATTAATACTGGGTTTAAATATGTTTTAGTACCAAGATACATATCCATACAGGGTAATCCTACATTTTTAACGCTTCAAATATTTTTAAAGTTCACATTTAGCTGCCTTGCGTATCCATTATAATCACAATATACAAATAAAATGGCAGTGTTTTGCAAACATGCAACCACATCACGAATTCATGACTTTTTCTATCCAATACATCTACAACCTCATAACAAGCATTTCAGATACTGATTTTCAAATTCAACTATACAAAATAGATTATTTTTTAAATACCCAACTATGGGACAACTTCAGAATTGTGCAATTCCAAAATGTACATTCAACTTTGTGTGTGATATGTTTTTATAGAATATCACAAATCTTGTACTATTTTACATTCAGCCTAATATTTCTGTGCTAAAACCACAGCAAAGTGATTAAAAGAACACCACAACAACCTATTATAGACTAAATGATTTTTTGATACAAAACTCAAATTTTTTAATTTCCATAACTTTACATGATTGTTTATGCATTACCAGTGGCGGATCCAGGGGGGGGCACAGGGGGCACGTGCCCCCCCCCCCCCCCCCCAGCCAAAAAAAAATATGTTAAAATCAGCCCTAAATTCTCCCAAAATATACTGAAAAACAAATAAAAAAATGCCAATGGCTGACCTAAAAAGATAACCTAACCCCCCCCCCCCCTCCCAACGGGCAAAATGTCAAATTGAAAAATTTCGTGACCAAAAAAAAAAAAGTGACCCCCCCCCGCTTATTCAGCGGCTGGATGAGTCGTTGCGATTTTTTTTTGGGACTAAAAAATAAATATATAAATGTTCTCTTTCCCACACGATGCCCCCCCCCCCCCCCCCCCCCCCCGTGTGCCCCCCCGGCAAGAAATTCCTGGATCCGCGCCTGATTATATCATCAGCATCTTAATTGAATGAATATCTACCTGTCTTGACACATGTTGTTTGGAACATTAAACAGTTCAAATTTCCCTAAGTTGTATGCATAACTATTTATAAAGGTACACATCAATTCTGTCCACAGATTTGCAATGAAGTACTTTTACATTTGCTCTTCAATCTAGCCCCCTATGACACATAATACGTCACATTTTAATTCAGTGACCTCAAATTTGTTCAATTTACAAGTAGTAACCAATTTGATCAATTCTCGCTACCCCAAATAGCGATTCTGCCGAGATCCGGGGAAAATCCTGAAAACGCGCATTGCATTATGGGATAGCTTTTCGACATTACAGCTTCCTGTGCAGGCGTTCGTGATCACAACCCTCTCTTTCACGGTAGAGTTTAACGGCCTTTTGTGCTAAAGTCACTAATTCTGCCCGAAGCTTTCCATTGCATATTATAATCTGTACAAATTACACTGATTGGCATCGATTTTAGCGTGCGTGAAAACTCTGCACAGCGAACACAGGCGCTAGCGCCAGCGGGATGGGACTCTATACCGGAAGTTGTAGTGACGACCCGAGAGAGTGAAAATTACCTCGTCTCGCGAATTTCGAGATTTTCGTACCTATTTAGGGTAGCGAGAATTGATGGAATGCCAAAGTTGGACAATTAAACCACAGACTGGAAATTTGTAATCAATGACAATGTCATGTATTCAGGCATAAAGATACAAATCTCACAGGCTTTTATTTCTATATGGCAGAACTCTTGACATTCCCTTAACAGTAACTGCTGTGCCCTGGCAGTGTGGTTCAAGTCCTCTAAACCTTATACATGGCGATCTCCTTATCACAAACAATTCGGTGAGGTAATGGCAAACAAAATTTGTTCAAATTTCAAACTCACAAGCTCACATAACTATCAAATGGAACCCTTCACCTTTTTTCGCAGTATTGGAAAGTGTGGTAGGAATACCCTAACTCAAATAAATGTTCATCTTTTTTATCAAGAATAGTTCATCTCCTGAAAGCCAGAAGGGCATTAACTTAGTTTACATGGAGTAAACATCCTTTTGCCTCTTAGCAGAAGAGTTCCTCGAGGTACTGTCAACCGCTCAATCCCCACTCCCACATGCTCCCATAGCTGTAACTAAACCTCTTCACATTTCCCCGGTGCCTGGGCAATGTGGTAGGATTCTCCTAACCCATAGGCCCGAATTCACAAAGGAGGTTTGTCGACAAACCTTGGTTTTCGTACGTCATATGACGCGTTTTACGCGTTTTTTACAAACCTGGTTTGTAAGGAACAAAAGGAGGTTTGACAAAACAAAAGGAGGTTTGAGCTCAAACCTTGGTCTGAGCTCAAACCTTGCTTTGTGAATTCGGGCCATAAAGTTTGACTTTAACAACATATCCTAGAGGAACTGTCAATCAATTAATACCCACTCTCACATGTTCCCGTTGCTATAGCTAAACCCCTTCACTTTCTTCCCCTGAGAGTAACTACCATACCCCGGTTGCTTTGAAGGACTTCCCTCCCCTCTGTCGTACCCATTGACTGCCCCGCCCTGGGGTTGATGGGAGGTGGTGGTGGTGGTCTGGGAAGGGGCGTAGGTGGGGGGCATCGTGATGTCCATGGTCTGTTTGAGCTGGTTGTAAGACCAGTGGAGCTGCTTGACCTCTTCCATGTGCCTCTGTTTGGTTTCATCCAGCTCTTTGAGGAGATGGTCATTTGTGGTTACCAAGGATCTGCAAGAGAAAACAGATGAACAATAACTAAGAAACTTTTTATAAAAAACTGACCTGACCGTTATTTTACTCCTGTGGAATTCAGTGTAAGTGTTCAGGACATTTGGACATTGTTTCCAGTCTACTGACTAAATGCATCATTGATGAAAAATCATTGCTGTATCATCACTCAAAGGCATATAACAGAGCAGTAAAAAAAGAAATATTGAGTCACAAATATTGAGTCAAAAATATCTTACACTAGGGATGGTATTATGCCTACATTTATTTTTGCACCAGAAGTCACTAGTACCAGTAATTTGAACTGTACAAACCATTTCACTATTTACCAATCAATACCGTAGGCTATCTGATTTTAAAAATATTCAGTCACGTTTGTGCACCAGCCCTCATGTCATGAAAGACAATGTAGAATTCAAAGTGAATAACCTCTAGAAATTATGCATCGTACGTTTAACGCTGCGAGTACTAAGCCTATTCTTGGCAAGATATCAATCATTTGAGACAAATAGTCCTTACTTGTGGCTTTCTTGCAGCATAGTAGCAAGCTCTTGGAGCTGAGTGACATGTTTGAGCTGTATCTTTAGCTTCTCGTTCTCCTGCTGAAGCTTCTGTCCATGAACAGATTCTAAGAGACAAAGGGCAAACACAATTTAATTCTGTACGAATGATGCATATTAATTATACTCAATATATGTACATCTATCTCTATTCGAGCCACAGCCATGAGGCGTTCCAATGTCAAAGACAGGCATCGGAACTCATCCTCAAGTTCTTATTCTCCTGCTTTCACATGTGTACGTAAACTCAACATGAATTGTTAGTTGTTCATCTATCCATCTTCTATTGTACATCAAAAGCACAAACAATCAAAGAAAATTTTCAGAAGTTCTGACTATTCAATACAGCTGACTATAAATAGTGAGCACAATGGATACAAATAGACCAGAATAAAAGTACAGTAATTGCTAACAAGATAAAAATATGTCTCAAGAAATTCTTATTTATACCTGTTAAACAAAAAAGAAAATCAACCTCATAAACAGTTCTCTTTTCCATAGAAACGGCACAATGAGGTGATATGAGGAGATTATCATATTGACATAGCTAACTGCTAGCACCAATAGATTGTGCTGTCTTACCTTTGATGTCTCCATTAGATGCAGCAGCATCAGCAGCCTTTCTCCTGGAGTCTTGGACCTGGACCTGGAGCTGGACCTGGAGCTGTCTGTTCTCCTCTGTCACCTCCTGAAGCTCAAGGCACAGCCGATCCTGACATTCAAACAAAATATCAGAGGATACGTGGAATACATGAGATCAGGCGGAACCAGGGAGGGGGCACGGGGGGCCGGGATACAAATACAAATATACAAATACAGAGGGGGCCCGCCCGGGCCCCCTTCCCTGGGGAAAAAACAGGTAAAAACACGCTAATTTTACCTTTATTTGATGACGGGCCCCCTCCCCTGGGCCTCAAGGGGGGGGGGGGAATTTTCAAATTTTTGAGGGCAAAAAAAAAAAAAAATGCTCCTTATAAAAGTATATCAGGATGGCAATGACACAATTATAGAAAAATGCTTCAACATTTCTCTATACCCCATCACAAATGCTAAGCATTCAGCTCCAACTCGAAATATCGAAATCATGAAAAGTGAGAGAACACTCACCACATCTCTCTGTGATGTATCCAATGCCCTCTGCAGTTCCGATCCTGCCATTGCCGTGGCCTGCTGGCCTATTCCCCCACCTGCAGAGCCTAGTTTACAGCGTGCTATGTCCAGCTGAAGGCGATCCATATGCTCCTGACTGGTGGCTGAATGGTCCGTTAAAAGCTTCTCCAGGAGTGATTGGGCTTGAGCTGATGAGGGATGATATTGTACATAGTTTGAAACGAGCAATCATGAATACATAATTTGCTCTATATACTTGAAGTTCCAAACTGACATATTACTGACGGACTCTATTAATTAAAATATCACTTCTAAAAGATGTGTATTACAAGGTTACATACACTCTAAATAGACATAAAGGGAACTATGCGTAGACTATCAGATGCGTTTGTATTTTGTAAAAGCCTGCAAGACTTGTGCAGATCTTGATATGAAATCAATTATTCGCTTTATGCTCTTCCAACATTTAATGTATTGTTATTGTTTGTTAGTTGTTGTTGTGGGGTTTGTTTTTTTTTGCGGGGGGGGGGGAGTGGTAATTGGTTCCCTTTGAACGAAATTAAGCAAACTATGCCTATGAATCAAAGACTGACTTTAAATAAACAGATTTAAATTTGTTTAAAGATCCCACCAAGTCTAGAATTGTTTCTCTCTGATTGAATGTCTACAGGTACATCACCCCCCCCCCAAAAAAAGCAACCTTTAGATATGCCCCAAAATAAGGATATCTGAGACCCTCCATACCTTGGAATTTGGAATGTGCATGAAGAGACTTGCTGCCATTCCAGTATCTGTCCACAAGGTTGAGGAGACTGTCTAGGAACGTGCTCTGGCTCATTCCTGGGGCTGAGGTGGCTCCATTCTGTTGAATAGTTGCATGTAATTTATAAGTAAGAAGACATCACAAGCAAGTGATTAAATGGTGAGCACAGCTGCAGAAAAAATCTGAATCATTTCAAAACGAACTTCCTTTGTCAACGGAAGAAACAAAGGATCAGAATGTAAGTGGGAGAAAGTAAACATACAAACATTTTTTTTTAATCTCACAATGATCAAGCTTATGACACATTTTTTCTTGCCCTATAACATTTTCTCTTGATGACACAATTTTGTCAATAGTTTTAAAGATAAAGACCAGTTCTGGTCATGGTGTGTACTGCAAGGTTCTGAAATCATCAAAATGATAAGAAATTTGGCCCAGTCTTCATAAAGTTACAAGCACTGTACACAGAAAGATGTATATGGGACTACGCACATAATGCGATATGTGCATATTATCTATTTGGTCCCAATAGATAAACTAATTTACCAAATATATCAATTAGTGGGCGGTTTCCCGGCAAAATTTTTATCATCATGTATTAGTCAAAACATATTCTTTCACATGATTGGTAATAAGAGCTTCCATTTCATTTTTTGAGAGGGGGACGTTTCCAAAACTGGTCTTTACCTTTAACATTGAGATGAAATTACACTGACTACACTAGCACTCATTCATGTTTGGTTAATAAGTACTTTTATCCCACAGACACTGAACAACCAAATTCTAAATGTTCTTTACCTGTTTCATGGTTCTCTGTACTGGTGGAGGTTCATCGAACGTTTCCCCTGCCCCTGGCACTGGGTGCAGATCATATGTAGATGAGGAATCTCCTCTTACACCTGCAAAGACAAAAACAAATATGTCCTTTTACTAAGTAATCCACCAACCTCATTTGATTTGTGTTGATCTTGTCTTTGTGAGTGAAATAAATTGAAATTTAATTTAATTGTACTGGGTAAACCCTTGTTACACCCAGTGTAATGCCATCAGTGCAGTGTATGCTATATCTACATGTATTATCATGCATCCATTCAATAGAGTTAAAATTAATTGCACTTAAATCAGTCATAGTGAGAATTAATCAAGCTGCCCACTAATTCTATCTGCCTGCTTTATAGCAACAGCTATCTAGACAGGGACATGTTTCAGCAAATGCTAAACCAATAATGTAACACCATATGGATAAGAAGCCTCACTCCAATGTGCCCAATGGTTATCTTTCCATGTAATTGTTTATTTGTAAAATGAAAGGATAATTAAAAAGAAGAAAAAAGGGGGTTTTAATGGCTACACAAAGTAGGTATAAAACAAACATCTATAAAATGTACACATTTATTGTTTCTTATCTAATTGGTGATAAGAAGTTTTACTCACCAGACTTTGGATTTGGAGTAAAGTTCACCTTGGAGGAGTAAGCTGCATACGCATCACTTTCATCTGCAAACCTCAGGTTGGAGTCGACACGCCCTCTGACCTCTTGCTCTGATTCGATGACCTCAACCCTTGACCTTTGCTGCTGTGATGACCTCTCCCGATCTGATAAATGTTGGGATGGTTCTGGGGCAGGGGTTAATAGGTGGTGAACGTGATGAGGTGAAAGGTCAGACATTACTCCGTTCTGACGTCGATTTGGTCGGGACTCGTCGGATATATTTGAGTCCGATGATTGGGGCCGATCTGAGATGGACCCCTGGGTTTTGTTAGTAGCGGAAGGAGAGGCGGTGTGTGTGATGGGGTTAGGTGAGCCTGGAAGGGAGAGGGGTTCATGCCGACGAGGATTAGTATGGGTGGGACTGAGCATGTTAGTTGTAGGATCGTGCAAGGAAGTTGGAGAAGAGTGGGAAGAACTGTGAAGGGGATTTCTACTTTGAGAAACTTTACTTAGACCTACATCATCATCATCAGCATGATGCAAAGAGAAACTATAGGAGTTTTCTAGGATTCGATTATTAGAGCTAATTGGATGTTTCATTGTTAAATCAGACTTTGAACTTTCCCATTTCCTATCCGTGTCTTTAAATAGCTCTGTTGTACTCCTCAACCTATCCTCCCTTTGACTTTCAGAATCAAACAAGAAATCATTCTTATCCCTTCCAAGAACCAAATTATAGTACCTATTTTCCTGGGGAGTTTGCATCAAGACAGAGGTATGAATGAGACTGTCCTCATTTGCATTAGAATTGTTTCTATTGAATGAAGAGTTCCACAAATCTCCCTGTGATTGATCCTTTGCACCATGAACAGAACCTGACAACTGCCTTTCAGTTTCAGGCATCCTACTTGGACTTGTAAAAAGATCTCTCTTAAATTCCTCCTTTTTGTTTTCGTCATCGATTTTGCTACCGTCAATACTCCCTAGCATGAAAGTAACAGACTTCTTAGACTCCTTTGACAATGGACTAGATTCTATACTGGTGCCATGACTTCTTAGAGCTGCTTTTAAATGAGATCTTGTATTTCTATTTGGTGAAAGGGGTCTCATGCCTGAAGTTTGGTCCAGTGTTATTCCTAGACTTTTAGGGGGAGATATTGCTCTTGTTGGACTCCTAGGTCTAGAATGGACCATTGATCTTGTTGCACTGGTGGAAGGAGATAGGGCTCTGTATAGATTTAAAGGTCTTTCATGGATTGTTGTTCTTGTTGGACTTGTATTTCTATATGGTGAGAGGGGTCTCATGCCTGAAGTTTGGTCCAGTGTTATTCCTTGACTTTTAGGGGGAGATATTGCTCTTGTTGGACTTCTCAGTCTACTATGGACTGATGATCTTATTGGACTAGTGGAAGGAGATAGGGATCTACTAAGACTTCTAATAGGTGATGTTAGTCTAGCATCAGTGTTTGTGCCAGATGACAGCGATGTTGGACTTAGACTTCTTTTCAGTGATTTTATATGAGTACCTGGACTTCTAGAAGGTGATGTTAGTTGAGTTCCTGTGCTTGCAGAAGATGTTAGTATAGGACCTGGACCTCTGTCAGGTGATGCGGACCTGGTCTGACCCCTGGTCTTAGCCCTGCTACTACGAGTCTGGGACATGATGGAGGAATATATGTCTCCTGCTTTGATCAAGCTACTTCCCCGGGGAGTTACTGAAATCAGTGACTGTGAGTCAAAATCTTGATCGGCATGTCGTCTCGGGCTCTGAGTTACGGTTGACATACTCAATGAGCTAGGAGCACTGAACAATCCATTGTCATATCCTACCACTGAACTTTCTTCTGACAGAGTGTCAAAATCCAACTTTCTCCTTCCCTCCACTGGCGAAAAAGAGAGCCTGCCTTTGCCAAATTTAGTACCATCTCCACCAATCAAACTAATGGTATCGGTTGGTGACAATAAATCCTTGTGTTCATGCTCAAATGTTTTCCTCTCTTCTACAAACGAGTCCGATGGCTGCCACAGGTCGGAGGGGAACTTTGTAAGCTTGTCTATGATAGTGTTAGTGTCGGTTGGGGAAGGGGGATCATCGTGCAGGGTTAGTGGGTCTTCGTGCAGATTAAGTGGGTCTTTGTGCGAAAGCGGTGCATCGGGTAATCTAAGAGGGGATAGTCTTGTATTGAGATAAGAGTCATTAAGCTCATCAAGGGGGTCTGCATCTAAGAGACTACCGGTGGAATCACTAGCGGTGGAGGTGTCCAATGGTGGCAAGGTATCTACGGTTAATTCCAGTAAAAGTTTTTTGGTGTCTGTGCATAAATGAACAAACAATCACACAGCAAACATCAAATTTGTCCCAAACATGTAGTCGTGAATTTATATCCAGCCAACATGACAAATGTTCCATAGCATCAATATTCATAAATGAATGCAAGAATGTCCCAAGTTTCATGCAACACACGTTCCACGGAGGGGAAGGGAAACACAGATATGCATGGTGTTAGTGAAGCAAAAAGAAATTGGCAGTGTTTACAGGAATGATCAAAGCACACGATTTGAAAAATGGGAATTAGTTTTTAGATGAGGACAAAAGAAAAGGATAAATGCAGTGAAAATGTTGGGTGATGTGATACTTCTTTACTTGTTTTCAAAAAGGGGTAATGGATATATCATAACTGGTCATGAAGTTGTTGTAGATAAGGAAGTTATAAAATGCAAAGGTCATGGGTTAGATAGTCACTGTTATCGAACTGAAAACCAAACTCACAAAATAAACAATAAACCATGCCAATAACAACAAATTCACACACTGTCTGTCATGCAGTTCAACTTACACAGAAATACTAAATAGTCAAAATGTTAATACAACCTTTTTTAAAGGATTTCTTCACATATTTCTTACATAACATGTATCAGCAGTATCCAAAGGGTAAAAGGGAGGTTTTCAAATGTATTCAAACAACTTTCTCAGCAATATATGCCAATGTGGTAACTAAACCCCGATTTCCCATTACTTGGTAAGTGAAGTATACAATGTATTCATGATCACCATATAACCATTTTCAGACAAAAAAAAAGTGAGTAATGTCTATGTGAAAATGCTTTCTTATCTTCTTTGTCTATTATGTTTAAAAATAGATCAATCAACCTTCACATTAAATACAAAAGACTACTTTGTTTGGTCCCATAACTTTGAATACCAGATTAACCTTTGTAGTAACATTTGCACTAGTGCTGGAACATCACGGATATCTCCAATTCCGTTTAACCGCCAGTCAAAACCGGACGGTTTTCGGTTAAACGATTAAAAAAAAAAAATAAAAAAAAAAAACAATCTTTTTTTTTTTTCTTTTTTTTTTACCCAGCAAGCCAGGTCCGTGTGAAAAAGCGGAAGGACTTTCATTTAACTGCGAGGTGCATTTGAAGGTGCCGATTTGTGCTTGTGAACTTGTCTCAAATAATAGTAACAATGTCGTTTTTTGAGAAGAATGTGTAAGATCATTAATGTAAATTAAAAACCTAGAGGACCTAGGATAGAACCTTGTGGTACGCCGTGTGTAAAAGTTGGATGAATTATTATTATAAACTACATATTATTGAGATCTATTACAAAGATTATTTTCAAACCAAGATGACAGACAAAATGGAGTGTAGTTCTAGTTTCGGAGTAGTGAGTCAACACACAGGTTACTGAGCTGGAAGACATTGCCAGGCATAGTGCCAGTTGGAGGGGCATAAATAAAAAAAAAATAAAAAAAAAAAAAAAAAAAAAAAAACGGGAAAACGAAACCGTCCAATTGAAAACGGAATCCGCCATGGGCGGTCGGATACCGGACGGTTAAACGTTTGACTACAGCACTAATTTGCACCCTGCATGTCATCTTTGGAGAGCCAGAAGGGGGTGATTACTCAGTGTTGGACAATAAGATTTAACCCATTGACTACTGCATTCTCTCTTTCCCATAGGCTTAACACAGGAGCCGAAGGCAAGGGGTTAACATCCTTCTGGCCCTTGGCAGGAGTAGTATTCACTATGAACATGACGGTCAAAGAAAGAAGACAAAATATACAGTTCCTCAGGTAGACAAAGGAACATCCCTTCACTGCTATTATGTAAAAATGTGTAGAACAGGTGTCACATGCATATTCACCTGTTCTACACATTTTTACATAATAGCAGTGAAGGGATGTTCCTTTGTCTACCACAGCAATTGTTGAGGGTAGAATGAGAAACTGTATATTTTGTCCTCTTTCTTTGTCCGTCATGTTCATAGTGATTACTCGTTTGTCATTGTAGACCTTTAATATATCTCAGAGACGATCACTCACCTGTCTGATACAAGCTCCTGTCCCTCTCTGCCATGTGACTGGTTGTATTGGATCCTGCTCTCCTGTGGGGTGGGGTCCTCTGACTGTAGGGTCTCTGGTAATCTGCACAATAGCACAAGTCAGCATTTTTTAGAATTTTGATTTAAAGCCTGTCTGTACTAGTTTGGCCAGGAGGATTAGACCTCCCTGCAAGGTCACTGACAGGTGGTTATCTCATCAACTCAGCTCTCAACTAACATAAGAAAAAGAGGATCATGGGGGACCAACAGGCACCGATTGGGGAAGTTTTCTATATAGAGGGAGCAAGTAGCTACAAGTATACAGTGGGGCTTTAAAGGCATCATTTAACAATGTTAAATCTGAGATGCATGGCCCTACGTTTTATCAGTGTGTGTGGTATGGTGTAATATTGAAGCCCTAAAAAAATTGCGCTTCAAAATGATCATGAAGTGCCTCAAAAAAGTAAAAATCTTTGAGTGTCCAGTTTTACCATACTCATTTTCCCCAATAGACTGATCACTGTAGTGTTAAAAAAAATTTAGGAAAACAACAATTTCGATTTCCAATTATAAATATCCTGATAATCAGACAGGCGATCGGCTTGTAAATGTCATGGGGTTCCTGACCGACCTAAAGGTTTATAATTATCATTGCAGCTTGAGCTCAATCCAGGATTTTGTTACAGAATTTGAGACAAAGTTACCCAATCCCTTTACTGTTAAAATTAAACAATGCCAGTAGCAACAAATTAACACACTGTCTGTCGTGCAGTTAAAAATGCCAATATAAAGAAGTAAACTGAACTTACAAAGAAAGTACTAACAAGTCAATACAATATGGCTAAGTTTGACAGGTATTTGTTACATAATATGTGACAACAGTATCCAAAAGTGTAACAGGGAATTTTACAAATGTATTTAAACCATAGTATTTTGCAATAATGCCAAATTGACCTCTTGAATTGGTAGCCCTTTTTATAAAGAAACATATAACAATGAAATAAACTAACGTTTTATAAGAACTCTAATTGTGCACTTAAATGCAATTCTAAAGGGCAGAGTGTAAAATGATGTGTCTCAAAGGTGTTTTTAACAATCACTTATAAATAAATATTTCCATTTAATTAATATTTCTGAAATGATAATTATCTCATACTCATATATATTACCTCATTGAATTATGTATCATAGTATACAACTGTATGTTTTATGTTTATGATATACCCTGTTTTGGTGAATCCATCGTCCTGGGCCATGTATGCTATATTGTGATATATGTCTGTAAAATTACGATCTATTTGTGCAACTGTCTATTATGCGTCTTGAGCATTTGATTGTCAAGTGGATTTGGCGCCTTATAAATCTTATGTATTATTATAATTATGAAATAAATGCATAATCGATGTGACAGAGAGAACTCACGCAAAAATTGTGTCTCATAATCAGTGTTGTGCTTTTAAACGACATCTCACATTGCGCTTCATAAGCACCGAGACCACATGGGAATGGTGTCTTAGGTTACCTTGTGTAAGCTGGACATCAACAGAGGGGTTGGCCACACTGGACCCAGTGACTGGACGAGGTCGGGAAAGGTCACCATCGGTTCTAGCCAAGAGGTCAAGCAGGTCACAGTCGTCTTCTTCTATGGCTATTATGAAGTGACATGGACGAAAGAAGGGAAGAAAGTCAAGGTAGAAAGACTCATATGGGACATTTGGGATGTAGCTGCCTTACCCCCCCCCCCCCCCCCCTCCTCCTCTTTCTCTTAAGTCCACTAATTATAATCATTGCAAATGTGTTTTTATACATATACACAACCCCTGTATAAAACAGATCTATTCTGTTATCAATAACTAAGAAAATTAAAGTCTATGAAATTTTCTGAGATACGTCACAGGTTTACCAATTTGTGTTTCACTGATGATAACATAACTTTCCTATTTTTAATCGGATATTGCTCAAACTGTCACCAATTTGTTTCTCTTGGTTTTCTTTTTTTTATCATTAGCAGCTAATTAGCAGGGTGAACTTCCCCTTTGCGTAAATATTAAATTAAGTTGTAGGCCCAATGGTATTTAAAGACGTCTGGGACCCGTTTCACAAAGCCTTTTGTCAATGACAAATGACAAAAATCAGTGACAAATCTGCTGACAACCAATCAGAAGCAAGGATTTCAGTAGCTTATAACAAAAACTGTCATTGTCACTGATGACAAGTTTTGTTAAACGCCCCCCAGGAGTTTGGATCTGCCCTACTAAAGTTGTTGAGTTCCTACCTGTTCTTCCTCCAAGTCCTCTAACATGTTTTGTTCTGGGTAGCTCTCCTCTCAAAGGATCTCTTGCCGGTGATGCGCTGTGCTCCGTCATACCAGTCGCCTGGTAGAAATTCAAATTACACAATGAAGACAAGGAAAGTGGTTGTCATAGGCAGTTGGTCTTTAAAGCCTATCTGCACTAGTTTAGCCAGGAGGGATAAGACCTCCCTGCGTGGTCACTGGCAGGTGGTACTCATCAAATCAGCTCTCAATTAACATAAGTAAAAGGGGACCATGGGGAACAACGGGTACAGCTTAGGCATCGTTTGCTATATATAGGGCGCAAGTAGCTACAAGTAGTGCAGCCCCGCTTTAAATACAGGTTCCTATGTTTCAATGGAAATCACTATTCAAGAGAAACAAAAGATGTGGTCTTTCTAGACGGTCTGCCTACTGTACAAATGATCACTAAATCAGGTTTGACTGAATTAGTCAAAATACATGTATATGATGTGTTCATGCATTATCTTTTATCACAGTGTTATATTTTAGGATATTTGTTCAATAACACAAAGCATAAATAAATAATAGGCATTTACAAAGCGCCGTCTATCTAGACAATTCTATTCAGAGGCGCACAAATTAATTATTACCCCGTCTTTAGCCTAGCTGCCATTACAGCGCTCTAGCATTTCAAGGAATGAATTCCTGCCATGTACCCATTTACCTCACCTGGGTCGATTACGGCAAATGTAGATTAATGCCTTGCCAGAGGACATTAGTGCCATGTTGGGATCGAACCAGGACCTTTAAATTTCAAGTCAAGTGCTTAAACCACTCGACTAGGACACTTCTATAGCATAAATGACACTGTTCGCAGCATTTCAGGTAATTAAAACATCTAAATAATAAAAAATACAAAAAATTATGAAATAAAGAACTTGGGGTGGGGGGGGGGGGGGGGGGTCGAGGACAGTGTTGACCCTGTTCACTAGTTCACAACCTAGAACAATAAATAGGTTATTTTGTTTTGCTTCTTGTTGTTATTATTTTTGTTTTGTTTTTTACCTGATCTGTGTCAAAGTGAAGCAGCGCTGACTTCCTTTCTGATTCTCTCACTGATCTGTCGTCTAAAGGAAAAGGAATGGATAAACAAATTGTTATTTAAACATATTTGTGGCTTACACCCAGTAAATAAGGTTGATTGATCGATCTGTATTGAAAAACAAGTCAGAAAAAATCTTGGAACCAGCTGGATTTGAACCTGCATCTACTGCTTGCCGGGCAGCGACTCTACCACCAGGCCATCACTGGTCCATGGCACAGTCACGATGAACTAGAAACAAATACCCAAGCTCTCTTGATTCATTCTGACTTATTAATATTCATTAGTCCGCCATAGGACAATAACTTTTATAAATGTAATGCTTCCTGGGAGAAATTTCAATTATTCAAACATATTTGTGGCTTATAAAAAATATTACAAATTGTTATAGAGATATAGCATCAGGTTATCATTTTGCATATATTCTTCAAATATTAAAGTCCTTTTTCATAATTATTCAGTTAAATTTTGTATAATTATTCAGTTATTTTTTTATTTATATGAAACAACATCTAAAAGAATTGGAACAGAAGACCTTATGCCACAGTAATTAAATTTGTTGTCTCTGTAGTGCCAATGGTTGTATTATCTATACTTGTTCCAGTGTTAGTCTCTGATTTATAATGGTTTTCTCTTTTCTTTGATAAACAAAAGGAATGATGACGATAATAATTAACAGGACTTAACTTCAAGATTTATCTTTATTTAATCAATATTCATCAAATATTAAAGTCCTTTTTCATAATTATTCAGTTAAATTTTTTATAATTATTCAGTTATTTTTGTATTTATATGAAACAACATCTAAAAGAATTGGAACAGAAGACCTTAAATGTGTTGTCTCTGTAGTGCCAATGGTTGTATTATCTATACTTGTTCCAGTGTTAGTCTCTGATTTATAATGACTTTCTTTGATAAACAAAAGTAATGATGACGATAATAATTAACAGGACTTAACTTCAAGAATTATCTTTATTTAATCAATCAAGCAATAAATAATGGTATGTAGTGTGACGATCGATGAATGCTATCTACCTAATTTCCTGAGATTTGGTAACATATGAACCAGATGGAGCCTGTAATCAGGTTCGTTCTTTGTGACAGGGTTCAATCGAAGGTCAATCTCCTGAAGACTGGTGTTGTGTCTCAGTCTGTTCAGCTCCTGCAGACTGCTGATGTTATTGTAATACCTGGTGGTTGAACCCCACTTGGTCAAGGAAAAAAAAAACTACTATATTGACCTATCTATATGAAGGTAGATACAAAAGACTTGTAGGGATTGGAAATAAATGTAACATATATATCTCAGAGCAAATGTTACAACAAATTTTATTCACGATGACTCTAATTTTAACAATAACATGCATTCAACCTCCTAGCAATTTCAATTCCGTAACATGAGTCCTTAACATAATATTCATTCGATATCCTCCTCAAGTGAAAAGTTGAAGTTTTAAACATTACATACATCATCTTAAATTGCTTCTTTTTTTAAAGTTTATTATTTCAGGCCAAAAGTTAGTTTTTTTGCAATAAAATTACATTCTCTTTCTAAACATTCATTGGGAAAACACTGAGATTCAAAACATATCCATTTTGTATCGGGCAAAATGAACATTTTTACATTACATTTGAAACATCCATTTGGTAATGATAAAGAATAATTCATTTTTTTGTATGAAAATGGATCATTCATATTCATAATAAAAACTCCAAATACATAAACAGAAAATGTAAAAATTCACTCAGCTAAAAAGCTTACCGTAGATTTTAAGATTCTTGCGTTGTTCGCAAAGGGCAATACAATTTTGTTTAACGCCTAATGAAAGACCCGGTTGTAAAAACAGAAAATCATTAATTTAGCTCCATTTCTCGGTTAAGGATACAGATTGAGCTTCTCAAGAACTTTGAGCTGTTGGAAGCCCTGGAGACTCTGCAGTGTGTTGCGAGAGAGATCTATCTGCTTGAGACGGGTAAAGCTGGACAGTGCATTGCCCAGGCTGCCTATCTTCTCCTGGTAGGTACCAGGTAACGACAGGGATCGTACATCATCTGGAAGAAGAAGAAAAAGAGATTGATAATATTGATGATGATCGTGATGTTATCGATATTACTTGGATGGTGGTGTGAGGAAATAAGATTCTTATGGGGAAAATGTGAAATTTATATTATCAATATAAAGAAAACAATTAGTAGATAGTATGGCAATGACGTCACAGACTCATGAGTTGCCAATTCGTCTTGCGATTTTTAAAGTTTAAAAAGATTAAAAATTCATAACTTACTTATTAGTTATCTGATTTTTCTCAAACTTTTTTTGATCGGTTTCTCTAATTTCACTGCTCCTATTGAAAGTAAGTTTTTGGGGGATTGGACTTGCCCATTAATGAAAGTGAAGAAAAATTACAAACAAATATATTATTAAAATATCAAATTGGAAGTAAAAGAAAATGTGAAGTTGTGAACAGAAAAAGAACTGCATGTACACACAAAATTATATATCTAAAAAATGGCAATTAACAGTAAAAAGAATGAAAGACAGTTTTTAAAAAAAGCCTAAGAAATTGGATAAAAATACAAGATATTGAGAAGGTATTAAAATGAAAGAAGTGTGAAACAAAGAATTTCAAAGGGTTTTTAGATAAAAATATTTATTTATTTATTCTACCCAAATGTTTGCACTTCAAATACAAAGTTTTTTTTTTAAAACCTAAGCAATATTTTGCCAAGATATATATAACAATCATATAGATAATCTAACCAAACTAAATTTGTGGTCTATGCAGAAAGCCAAATTTGCATCCTTGTTTACAATACAGATGCCCAGGATATGTGCATGGTTTCATGGTAAGCACTAAGCAGGTTCATTTACTTAAAATCTTTACTTAATAAATGAATTGTCTTTGTGTGTGAAAAGCAGTCAAAAGCCTATTATCTAGCTATCTCCATTGTTTGCATAAAGCCATAGTTATAATTGACATTGGGCTTAAAATGGCTTCTATCCCCCTGCCCATTTCAACAAAGGAGTGGGCAGTAAATTCAAGATAAGCTAAGCCATTTATAATTAGGATCTCTAAGTACTGATAACATTCACATCTAAAATACATCATTGAATGCCAAGAAATGAGTATTTCAAATCTGGAATACCAAGTTGTCCCAAGTTCCAAACAAAAATATTTATTTGCAAAAAGATAATATCAATTATCAACAATCTCCTTATCAAAGAAGAAGCATTACAATATCTGAGATGTAAATCCTTTCAATAACTGAGTGACATGACATTAGAGTAAAGTTCTTTAGTTCAATAATAAGCATAACCAGACAGTAACAAAAGATAAAGCAGAATATCATAATGCTAGCCTAAACTAACGATAGGTCTAGACCCAGTCCTGGAGTAGATCAAGAACGATTCATTTTGAGGTCACACTTAAATATATTTCAAACTGTCAAAATGAACTTCATCTAGATCTAGAGAAGAAAGAAAGAAAAAAAAAACTATTAGGGTAAACGATTTTGTCTGTGTTGAACTTAAAGTTTCAAATCTAGGTAGTAGATCTAGATAGTAATAATAGAAGTAGAATCCATGCTAGACAGAAATGGAGTCGGGCTAACTCGGACCCGGGGACAACTCGGCCCAGATGCAAAATCGGTCATTTTTTCCATGTTTAGGTTTAGGGTTAGGTTTAGGGTTAGGGTTAGGGTTAGCGGTAGGGTTAGGGTTAGGGTTAGGGTTAGAGTTAGGGTAAAATGACAAAAAATGACCGTTTTTTGCATCTGGGCCGAGTTGTCCCCGGGTCCGAGTTAGCCCGGATCCACAGAAATAACCGTCTGATATGCAGGGCTGTCAACCCTCCCGCATTTGGAGGGAGTCTCACGCCACCACGCTCATTCTCCCGCCGCTCCAAAAGCTCGAAGCAGGAGACTCCCGCCAACTATGTAGAATCTCCCGGTTTATGAAACCAAAAAAGTGCTCTTACCCCCCCCCCCCCCCCCCCCCCCCCCCCCCCCCCCCCCCCCCCCCCCGCTTATTCAGCGGCTGGCCGAGTCGTTGCGAAATTTTCCGCTTATAAAATCAGCGGCTGGCTTGATTTGGCACTTAATATTTTCTCCAAAAAAAAAAAAAATCTCCCGCCAAGCAGTTTCCCAAAGTTGACAGCCCTGGATATGGGTCATTTTTTTAATAGAACTGACATTGACATTCCCCAATACCCTATAATCGGAGGTCTAGATCTAGTGGAGCCAGACGTTGTCTCAGTGGAACAACCGACGATTAGAGAGACTGAAGTTTCGGTCTAGCAAAGCGCCAGCACTGCTGC